>CAUHTR010000482.1:0-105000 GCA_959609185.1 Schmidtea polychroa | reverse complement strand
AAAATCTTTTCATTAAATACATTATTTGCAGCAAAAGGCTTAAATTATCATTTTATTATTTTATTATTATTATTATTAATATTATTATTATTATTATTATTATTATTATTATTATTATTATTATTAAATGATAATTTAAGTCTTTTGCTGTGAATAATATATTTAATATAAAGGAAAATTTTCGACTACAAGATAATCCTTTTCAATTTCAATTTTCAATAACGACGTTGAGGAGAATAATAGTGATAATTGTAGTATTAATAATAGTAACAAATTTTGTTAATAACAATAACAATAATTTTGGTTAATCATAATATTGACCGGCAGGAGCCAGGATTTTCCCCACAAAATAACCACCTATTTCCCACATTGTTTTCTTTTTACTTTTGATGTTATTGAGATGGAAATCTGAGCCTCATTTGTCTTAAGCCATTTTTACCTTCATTTGATTATCAATTAGCCTCGTGACTACCTCGATAAAGCCATGTTATTTTTACGCTGATAAAATCGCAGTCAACAAGAAGCAGGCAGAGGAAAACCGGCTACTGCGAGAGAAAATAGACTGATTGGAGGGGTTATGGATTGGGCTCGCTCAGTGAGCAATTTTGACAGCCATATAGTTACAAGGGTCATAATTGTAATAATGTTGAGAATACCTAAATGATAAATGGCATAATAAATAAGTAAATTACCTGGGGGAAGAATCTTCATAACAAACGGGACGATCTATGAGAACTCAGAAAAGAAAGCTGAGAAAGATAAATCAAAGTAAAGAAAACAAACAAAAAATTAAAACAAAGGTCATTTTTAATTAAAAAGTACAAACGAAGGAGGAATTTCAGATTGCAGAGAAAGACAAATAAGGGGAAAGCCGTTGTTTAAGATCAAAATAACTCATTATCAAAATTTTATTCTTTAACACTGTCATTTTCATTTCACCGTCTGCATTGCTGCTATCAATCCAAGGAAGAGCTTCGATAAGTATTTCCTCATTGCAAACCGTGTTTTCATTTATCGCTTTCGAAGCTTTCATCTTACTGTGCTCAACAACACTTGAATTGTCGAATAATAAAATTCGACACTTTCTACATTTGAATTGAACTAAATCTTTTGAAGATGCTGATAAATTAAATAGAGCTTGAGAAACTGTATTTGCGCATTTGTTGATTTCATCACTGCAATTCATGATGAAATATCTCTTTAATTGTTTCCTGGATCCATCATTTGGACATATAACTGACTTTTCCTTAATTGTCTCAATCGCATCGTTTGGACCAATTCTTGATATTCCACCAAATTTTCTGCCATTTTCAATGAATTCACTGGTTTCATCGAAATAAGAAATAAGATCTTGGCTTGGAACATCATAAGCTTTAATAAATTTGTAATCAATATCTTCCATTTCATGTACCAATTTAAATTTCCCGAATTTTCCTCAATAATTTACATTCGAATTCTTTTCAATTCAAAACTTCTTCAGATAAACAACTATTTTCCTTTTTTAAAACAAAAACCAATTCTCGAATTTCTAATTAAAATACATCAAAAATCAATTCCATAAAAATTAACAAACCTACTTCCAAACAACAATCCATTGCTCGCGTCTGTGTGCGCACACCAACAATATTCAATCTAACCAGACCGTGCACACAGACGCGATAGAAAACTATGCCGAATCGGCAGAAACAGCCGTATTTTGACAGTCTGTTTAAGATAGCGAAATGGCAGGAAAAGTCGGCACAACATGGAAAGGGAAAAACAGGGCATATCTCGACATATGTCAGAGATAAGGATGACATAGCGGAAAATATAGAGGAAATTGAAAAACAAAATTTGTTTCTAGTGCCACAAATGAAACGGGCTATATAAAGATTAACTGTTGGCCGAGAAACCAGAGAAAAATTAGAAACAAAAACCGAGATAGCGAGAGAAGAAAACGAGAGTTTAAAGGAGAATTAAATTTAATGAGTAAAAAGGAGAATCAAAGGAACTTAATTTTAAACTTAGAATTTAAAGGAACCATTAAAGAGAGAATTAAACAGAGTGAAACAAGAAGTGACGAGAATCTTTTGTAAATTTGAATATAAAGTAGAAGTGGAGTAAATAAATTTTGGTTAAAGCAAAGAGAACAATCGATCAACATATTCTGTAATTGAGTGGTTGACAGCTAGTGATTATTGTTGTGGTTACAGAAAGGGCAATTCTTCACGTAGTGTCGCAATAAGCTCTGTGTGATTAATTGAATGTAATTGGAATTTGTGCGATTTATTGTGAATATTAATAAAGCTTATCGTGTTCAAGAGTGTTAATTTGTGAATTAATAAACATGCTTTGAAGTCAGAGTATAAATTTAAATTCATAAACATTGTCACCAACCCAATAACCCAACAATAATAATAGGTATAAATAATTAATAATTACTATAAGTTAAGATAAGAAATAATTACCATAATTAGTATAAATAGTTATTATAAATAAAAGATACTATATTAAGTAATTTTTATATATATATATATATATACGAGAAGCATCATTTCTGTCTGCCTTGCTCGTTGGGATTAAACCTTGAGAGGGAACAGTATTAGAAACGTTAGATCACTCTTGATCTAAACTAACGCGCAAATTGCAGGAAACACCCTCCATCTTGATCTATTATTTTATATAGCGCTGAGAGGCATTAGTTCCAGCGTTTGTCCTTATTCTGAGGATGGTTCGAATAACCGATAACCATTTTTTTGATAACACAATTATCAATTTGTATATTTTGTCCATTATAAGTATAAGGATGTGAGCCCGTCAGATACAAAGGGGGGTATATCGATTACTTAATAATGACCGATTATGCAATACACACACTGTTACTAACTGATCAATCGCGTGGCTATTACGTAATATGCAACTGTTCTTATTTGATTGGCTTATGCAACTGTTCTTATTTGATTGGCTTATGCAACTGTTCTTATTTGATTGGCTTATGCAACTGTTCTTATTTGATTGGCTTATGCAACTGTTCTTATTTGATTGGCTTATGCAACTGTTCTTATTTGATTGGCTTATGCAACTGTTCTTATTTTATTGGCTTATGCAACTGTTCTTTTTTGATTGGCTTATGCAACTGTTCTTATTTGATTGGTTTTTGATACTGTTCATATTTGATTGGCTCATGCAACTGTTCTTTTTTGATTGGCATGCAACTGTTCTTATTTGATTGGTTTTTGATACTGTTCTTATTTGATTGGCTTATGCAACTGTTCTTTTTTGATTGGCTTATGCAACTGTTCTTATTTGATTGGTTTTTGATACTGTTCTTATTTGATTGGCTTATGCAACTGTTCTTATTTGATTGGTTTTTGATACTGTTCTTATTTGATTGGCTTATGCAACTGCTCTTATTTGATTGGCTTATGCATCTGTTCTTGTTTGATTGGCTTGTGCAACTGTTCATGTTTGATTGGCTTATGATAATGTTATTTGATTGGCTCATGAGACTGTTCTTGTGTAGGTTATTGTGGATCATCATCTAGAGGTTCTACTGGATATTGTACTTCTAATCTTGGTAGAGATAACTGAGTAAATTTGTCTACCTTAGCAGTTGATGGTGAGGTTCTTACATTAGGAAGTTGAAAATACTTTGGACAACGTTTTAATTTGGGTAATATTATCCCGCACTTTATTTCTGAACCATCGTATTCTGACACTTGACTTCTATCAAATATTTATTTTGAGACTTCGTAAGGTGGTTGGTAATCTTTAATTGGAGCTCTATTTCGCTGAGAATTCCGTTTTTTTGTTATTGGTTCTTTTAAGTTCTCTACTTTGTCTACTTGATCCATTATTTGAACCCCCATTACCTCCTCCCTTTGAATTGTTACCGTCCTGATAACTCGGATTAACCTCCATTTCGATTCTCACAACTTCATGTTTGAGATTAGACCTTTATGCTTAATCTGCTTTATCTCTCTTCTATGATGCTTGAAAGCCATAAATTCTGCACGCATAGGACACAATCCTAGTAATGACCCCCACATCCTAAAGCAGTGGTTCTCAAACTTTTTTGATCACGACCCAAATTTTTGACATTTCATGCCAAAAATTTTATTGCGACCCACATGACAAAGATTAATTTTAAAATAAATGTTTATTTAATGAGAATAACTCTATTTAACTCTAGTTATTCTAGTCATCGCGACCCACCAAAAATTCTTTCGCGACCCAAAAATGGGTCGCGACCCATAGTTTGAAAAACACTGTCCTAAAGGGGACCCCCAGGCCAGGCCAAACTATATACCGTTGATGCTCTACAGGAATTAGGATAAAATAGGGTGGATTAAATGATGGCAAGAAAGTAACATTAGGAATTTATTAAAAATAAACTACAGTTTTTAGCTTTACATTTACACATCTCATCGCAGCTGTAACTCCTGCCCAAAATTGATGGTTTCGTCCAAGTAGATTTTAAACCGAATGCCCTTTCCGCAATCAATGATAATTGATACGAAAACTCACTGACGTGCTCATTCGCATTTTGATTTCGATTATAAAACTGTTGTCTGAATAATTTACCTGCATCTCCAAGTAATATTCTAGCTGTGAGGGATTCTCTCTATTCTGCTCAATTCTTTGGTGCTGTTGTTGCTGCCATAATATCATTATATTTTCTCTTGCTAACCCTTTGAGGTAAATAGGTAATCGCTGCATCATTATATTATCCGGATATGCTTTACACGCTTGATAAAACTCTGACATGAACTCTGGAAACTCTCCAGGATCACTGCGAAATGTCTTATCAGGCAAATTCACATTTTCCTCGACCATTTATTGATTTAGTGAGGTTACGTCGGGCTCACTAAAATATTAGGTTCTGATCTGGTGGATAGAATCTTCCTAAAACAGACGTATATACCTGACTCCAATAATATATAAATATATGTGCGTGTAAATATATAAATAAATAGATATGAATTAACCAAGACTTTTATGTTTTTAAAGATGGACAAAAAAATTATAATAGTAAGGATGTGAGCCCGTCAGATACAGAGGGGGTATATCAATTACGTAATAATGACCGATTACGCAATACGCACACTGTTACTAACTGACCAATCTCGCGGCTATTACGTAATATAAAGGTCAGTTGCTACCTGACCAGGTGGTGACCTTTACGTAATACACACATTGTTACTAACTGACCAGTCATGTGGTCATTACGTCATATACAAACCTGTTACTAACTGACCACTTATTGATGACTTAATACCATGGTAACTGTGTCGTCATACTTAGTGGTCACTGGTTGCTAACACACACACATCTAGTCCAGAACTAATCATACAACAAAACACACACATCGACTACTATTATGTGAGAGTCCAGTACTAATGATTCTACACACACACATCGACTACTCTATATAAGGATCTGTTGACTACTCTATGTGAGGATCCAGTACTATTCATACAACAACACACACACACACACATCGACTACTAGTCTATGTGAGGATCCAGTACTATTCATACAACAACACACACACACACATCTAGGACACTGGTGGTCTATATAAGAATCCAGTACTATTGACTAGTCTATGTGAGGATCCAGTACTATTCATACACACACACATCTAGTCCAGTAATATTCATACAACAACAACACACACACACATCGATTACTAGTCTATGTGAGGATCCAGTACTATTCATACAACAACAAACATACACACATCTAGGACACTGGTGGTCTATATAAGAATCCATTACTATTGACTACTCTATGTGAACATCCAGTACTATTCATACAACCGAGTACGACCAATGCTAAAATACAACCACGATCACGACCACAACCACAACCACAACCACGACCACGACCACGACCACAACCACAACCACAACCACAACCACGACCACGACCACGACCACGACCACGACCACGACTACGACTACGACTACGACTACGACATCGACAGCGACAGCTACTACTACTATAAAAGTTTATTATTACAATAAATTTGAAATTTTTGTACAAGCGGACAATGCTCAACATGGAGCACGCCATTCAGAAAATTACAAAGTCAAAAGAGTCAGAAAGATATCAAATAATCACAAATGTTTGAGAGTTTTTCGACTCAATTGTCAATGCTTCTTTTCTGAACTGTCCTCGGCTCTGATTTGTGGAATTGTCATCGGAACAGTCCGGCTTTGCATGACGACGATTTGTGGCAGCAGGTTTGAGGTTGCTGCAACTTGGCTGACGGTCTGATCAGTCTGTTGTTTGATATTGACAGGACTCGAATGCAAACGAGGGATCATCAGATTTCGATCTCAACAGATGATATCCGAGCAACAGCAGACTTATCAGGATCTTGACTGAAATCAGCAATCATCGGTATGCAGAATATGACCTTTTTACATCTAGATATTTTTTACAAAAAGATACGCATATATATATATATATATATATTTATAAATAATCCTCGTACAGGGGGGAATATCTAAAAGGTGTAACATATCTAATAAAACATAAATACTTTTATACACAAAACATTTATAATAAAGTATTTACAACAATGATAATGCCAATAAGGGGTTAAGGCCATCGAATTAATTGTTATTAAAGAGCTGGGTTTTATCCGGATCTACTAAAATGCCAGTCTTGTGAAAATACCACCGTCTGGCAGAATGTGTAATGTTGCTTATTGCACATTCTTTCAGTAAACCCTTAAGCAGTTTGCTTTAAGAAGGATGTTTGGAGTTTGTGGTGGAAAAGATCCAAGTGAGCCAATAATGCAAGTGTCAAGTTCGACTTGAAAGTCTGGTTTGACAACTTGTATTTGCTTTTTCAACGAGTCATATTTTTGCAAGTTAAGCAAATCGACATTTTCGAAGTTGTTCAGAGAATCGCATGGACATTTCATATCGACAAGAAAGATTTTCTTTCTGGTCATGTCAGTGATCATAAGATCAACTCGTTCCTTGGAGTTTGGTACAAGAGAACAGACATGATCCACAACGATGAGCAAATTAGAATTCTGTTTCAAATTCGAAGTGATGAGTTTCAGACAATCATTGTGTCGTTCAGCACCAAGAGTCAGATGGACCTTACATGATTGGATTACATGTGACATTGTCTCATCTTCCGTGTGACACAATCGACAAAGTCTCTTTTCGCCTTTATTATTTGGCTTTGCACTAATGGAAAGAGTGTTTGTGCGAGCCCGATGTATGAAATTCCAGGCAAATTCTGACAAATCACTTCGGAATATTGCCTTGTTTATTTTTGGTGAAAGTTTTACTGCAGAAGCTATAAAGTTCGAAATACAGCTCTTTTCCCATTTCGAAAGGTACGAGTCACAGAGTGCCATGTGTAAGACTTTCGATGTGGTTTTTCGAAGATCACTAGTTAGAATGCATGCGCCACGCATAGTTGTTGTTATGTATAACGATGGCTCATGATTTGTGACGATGAATGAAATTTTGATGTTGTGTGTCTTTTCAAAGAACGCAACTGCTATTCTCGCTCTCTGAAAACGAGTTTTCTTTCCAGAATGGTAGGGTTTAGACTCTCTACCATTGAGCCAGTCAAGGCTTTCTTGTAGTGTTGGCTCTTTAATACCAAGTCGCGGTCCTGTGACAAATTTTAAAGAATCGATGTTAATCTTTCTGGCAAGGTTACATTTCGAAGTTAAAAGTCGGAAAAAATGTGTGATTGTCTGCGTATGATATTCATCGAGAAGATCAACGCAGTTTGCCCCTCCGTTTTCAGTTGAATTGTAGAAATAGCTTACTTCAGAGTGATTAGGCAAGAACATCATTTTCCTAAAACAATTTCTCAATTCACTAGTGATGTTTACAGAAAGATTTTTGTTCTCACTAGATTTGGAAAGAGCACTAGTTTTAATTTCACGTGTTCTAAAAGGAAAGATCAAACGAGAGTGGACAAAGACCTTATACGCTTTTAGTTTCTGCCAACCAAGTAAATCAGAGTCCGCAAGTTTTCTAGTATCAGAGACAGCCTTTTTAAGAGTATCATATGGACTTTGATCAGTTTCCTCACCAACCGGAACGCCAAGGTACTGATAGAATTCATTTGGCAGCAATTTCTTTATTTTTATGTCATTAATTGCGATTTCACTTTCCGATTGGGTCTTTGGAAGTTGTAAATACCCACATTTTTCAGGTCGATATACGAAACCAATTTCAGCGGCAGTTGTCACAGCTATATTTGTGATTTTCTGTAGGTCATTAGCAGATTTTGCAACAAGAGCAATATCGTCAGCATATGCTAGAATCTTGACAGGAGATTCTCCAATCATAAAAGGCTCACAGTCAGATCTAGAGACAGCTTCAAGTACAGGATTGATGGCCAAAGCAAACAAGATCATCGAAATAGGACATCCTTGTTTGACACCCTGTTTTATTGGAATTTTCGGAGTCAAGATTGGACCACAACTATAAAATGTGCTTGTGTCAGAATATAACATTTGCAGGATAAAAGCAAATTCCTCACTTACTCCAACGAATCGAAGTAAGGACCACATATACTCATGTGGGACACTGCCAAAAGCGTCTTTTATATCGAGCCAGGCTATAGCAATAGGAGAGTTCTTACTGTATTTGGAGTGTTCTAGAGCTGATGAAAGAATCGAATTGTGCTCAACACATCCATCATGTCTGGAGCCACCTTTCTGTCCAACATGCAAAAGGTCATTTCTATTTATCCAATATGTCAAACGACTCGCAAGACATGAGGCGAACAATTTGTAAATGACAGAAAGTAAAGCGATTGGACGCCAAGACGAACAATCCTCATATTTCCCATCTTTGTCAGGCTTAGGAATCAGAAGAGTTTTAAAGCTCTTCCAATTGTCAGGTATGATTTTATCGAAAATGATTTTATTGAATAGAAAGCGCAGTAATTTACCTTTGGCATCAAGGAGTAGCAAGTCTCGATATTGTATACCATCAATACCCGGACTTGTGTTGTCAGCTCGCTTGAGTTCATAAATTACTTCAAGTTCTGAAAACGGTTCCAGGTCAAGTTTTTGTTGGGAACGTTTACAAAAGCTAAATGTCTTAGTCCAGTTTCCTTGAAAAGGTGATTTTATCAAGAAATTTAAAACTATATTCTGGAATGTCGGTCTTATACTGACATCTGTGTTGTTAATGATTTTATTGACTGTCCATTTCATGTCAGTCATAAATTTAGCGATTAATTTAGCTTTATTAAGTTTAGCGGGTTTTTCTTATTACCCAAATACGGTTTGTGAGTTGAATTTAGGCGATTTGGGAACTGTTCATTGATGATCTCAATGATTTCATTAATGGCCAATATTTGAAATTTGTTGGAGAAGTTCCTCAACCTTGGTTAGGCGCTGTTCCAATTTTAAGTTAACTTCTTTCTTTTTAACGATTTTAGATAGCATTGTATTTTGCCCTTTTTGAAGTTCTTTGATTATTGGGAGCAGTGAGTTTATGGTGTTACCTATCTCATTCAGGTTTAAATTTACAAGAGGTAGGTCATTTGCATAATTTTTGATAAAAGCGCAAATAAGGAGTTTGCTCACAAGGCCAGATCCGCGGATAACATGCAGACAATCACCAATATTAATTACACGGCCAGGTGTTTCCTTGATGTCATTGATTTTATTTCGTAGATTCTTACAAATAGGCAAGTAACTTTCCGTACCAGACAGAGTCGTTGGATTTATGATGTAATACTCATCTGTGGTATAATCAATGATTAGCAGAATTTCCCGATATTTTGGGGGTGCGACGATGGCGAATATTATTTGTGCTCTGATGAGACCGTCATAGTTTAAAAAATCATTTAGGTGTTGGGTGCAATCTTCAAGGATTGCAGAGCACATCGTTGCATTCAATAAAATGAAATTTGAATTTAGTTTTAAGCTATCGAAATACTTGGAAAGTATTTCTTCATTTATTTTGAAATTTATTGAGTTTAAATTTTTGCAGATCTCATTTGCCTGTTGGATTTTAGCTGATTTTAGGAACTCACTGGTACTTGTATGAGATATTGTTTTCCCGAAAATTACTCTTTCAATCAGTTCAATAAAGGCACAAGCAAAGAGATGTGAGTCAGCAGATGGAATGGAAGTATAATCAATGTTGTGATTGGGATCAAATAAGATTTTCTTGTGTGTAATTAAGAATCTATTGAGATAGTCGGTCATGTTTTCTCCTATACCAAAAAGTCTCTCAGTTACAATTTTGTTGTGAAAATTAAACATGTAACTGTGTCCCTTAACAAGTGAAAAAAGATAAAGACTCCAATTTGTGTCGTTTGGAATGACGCTGATGACAAGGTCTATTCCTGAAAATTGTCTGAACGTCACATTTTCCCTAATAAATGTGTCGTTCTGTGCAATGACATTGGAAGTCAGTTCAGGAGAAAGAACAGATATGTTGGTTCTCCTTTCAAAATATTTGCTAAGTAAACTCGAGATGCAGGAGTTCTGTTCCAGGAGAAATGCCTGGTTCTGGGTAGGCTTTTTCTTAACTCCATTGCGTTTGATTTCCTCCATAAATTTTGGTAGGCCGCCCCCGAGCTTTTTTGGTGTTTGTGTTGTGAAGAAATTTGTGATTGATGGACCTCCTTTCTAATTATTTCGACAAAACAGTCAGGAAAGCTATGCCATACTCCGCTTATCATCATGGCGTATGCGCAGATGAATGGTCCACAATCATAATTGTTAGTCTGATAGCCAAAGTTTTCATGTGGATGGAACGTCATGGCTGCTTTTAGATTGAAAACATGATTCAAAGATCTTGTTATTTGAAGAGCATGTGTTTTATTGGAAAGATTGGAGAATTTAGAAAACAGCTATTAACTAACAATTTCAATATATACAAAATATAAAATTTAAATTGATTGATCATATTGAAGTTTTCAATAACTCTATTGTTGAAAATAAAAAGAATATGAAAATTAGTGATAAGATTTGTTAATAAAGATTGAATTATTATTAAGCTGAAATTCAAACAATCAAAGGATCAATAGAATATCGGAAAACAATTCAACGTTACACATTTCAAACAATAGTGCTACAAATACGAGTACATCAATATTTAGATTACCCTTGTTAATTTTACATTATTTTATTGTTTAAATAAATGTATGTTTTGTTTACCTTTGTGAGTTGTTGAATGTGACCAGTACCCTTACGACTAATACCTATAGGGGGACAGAATATTTTTTCGGATAAACTCGGAGTATATAGATTAATACTAATAATAATAATAAAAATAATAATAATAAAACTTAGAAAATAATTATAATATAATTATTATAAAAATAATATTTTTTAAAATAATATTTTGAAAAATAATAATAAAATAGTAAAATTTTCACTGGCAATCCATTTTTATCATTTCCCTCGAAATTTAATAATTTTTTTCTTAAATTTAAATAACTAATCTAATAATATATATATATATATATATATATATATATATATATATATATATATATATATATATATTATATATATATATATATATATATATATATATATATATATATATATATATATATATATATATATATATATATATATATATATATATATATATATATATATATATATATTTTTTCAATTTATCGACTACATTGCTTTAATTGAAATTGATTATAAATAAATTTTAATAAATAAAGAAAAATAATAATATTTTCCCTCGTGATTCATACTTATTACAAATGAAAAATAATGGATCAAAGTAAAATAATTATAATTGAAAATTTAAATTCAATTAAGTTAGCGATTTTGTTGAGATGTCGAAAGGAATTTGATGAGTAATTAATTAATTTTGGTGCTTTCTCATCGGGAAATTTTCCAAAATTCGGGGAAAACATTTAATTCAACAATTACAACTACTGCATCTGAGACTCAAGAGGCCAGAAAGCCACAATTGCTTCTAAACATCCTCTCTGGCAACATGCTTGCACCACATGAACTCAGCCAAATACGACTCTAAATGATGACGTGCTGTACCTTGGTGTTTCTTTTTGTGCCACTTGGCCGATCCCTACATACGTTCGACGGTCTGGGTGTGAGTGCCGGTGTCCGGATCCACGAAGTTGTGGTTGACATTGAAGTGCTCGAATCCGGCCTTTTCCAGCTCCTTTGACTTGTAAGCGCATCAAGTGTCAAAGTGTTAAAATGGCAGATAAATGAAAAACGCTTTTTGGACTATATATAACAATTAGAACTTTAAAATTAAGATTCCTCCTTTTAGACAGCTGTCAATAAAGCAGTACATAAAGGGAAAACTTTTTATACGAGAAATAAATATTTTTTTCCTTATACGATAAATTAATATGCATAGTCTCAAGTATAAAGTAAATAAGAGTAAATAAAAAAGTAAATAAAAGAGTAAATAAAAAAATAAATAAAAGAGACTGAAATATATTAAATGATACAAAACATTTTGATATATAAGGTTGCAAAATCAGTTTAATCGCCAAAAATTGCAGCGATGAGAGGAAATCTGTCATAGCACAAGGCGAATCGGCCGAGGGATGAAGAGAAATTTTTGGTGAAAGAACAACAAGTCCTATAAAATATTGAATTTAAAATATAACTTTTAATTAAAAAATAGCTGAGGATATATATGTTACAGTGAATTTTTGTTACCAGACATTATGAATTCCACTCCTTTTTTGAAACCAAAATACCAGCCATGGCTTGCAGTGAAAGTTTCATTAATTTCGCCGCTATCTTCGTCTTGTAAGTCCTCGAAAAGACTTAAAGCTTTTGCTTGAATTCCCATTTGACTTAGTGGAATTTTCTTTTGATTCAAATCTTCAATCCAAAGGCCTAATAAACACTCATTATTAATCATTCGAGAGGTTCTGTATTTAGAGAGAAGTGATTTTGATAAATAAGATGCTGTAGCAATTCCTTGGGATTTATGTTGATGTTTATTTTTAATTATTAACCGAATTGATGATTCGTTGATACCTTTATCTCTGCTAATTTTTGCGAAAGATGCACCATCATCATGAAGCTTAATTATCTTTAACTTTTGTTCTAATGTCAACCACTTGTGCTTAGCAGACATCTTTATTTCCCCCTTTTCTTTTCGTGCTCATGGTTACAATAAAAATTTAATAATAACAAAAATTTAATTAATTAAACTTAATTAGGCTAGAGCTGTTTCAGCTGGTTTCTTCAGCTTGCTTTCATAGTCTGCGAGGTAGAAACCACTTCAAACCAGAAAAGTCTAGACAGAGACGAGACATTGAATGAATGCTACAGAAAAGTTTTGTCGCATTTACTGCAGGCCTATTATTATAAATTTTACATAGCTTTATTCTAACATACATTTTTCGTATAATATTAATTACTAAACAGTAATTTAAGTAAATATATTTTAATCGAAGTTTCACTCTGCAAATTGCGAATAAGCCTTGCCTATTGCGTATTATGTACAGTATCCATTTAATATTTTATTCTGTTTGGGGAATAGTAAGCCTATATTGTATTATTAAGAATTTTATATTTTAAATGGCTTGTTCATACGTTTTTGCCCATTTTATTGATAAAAAATTATAAATTTTAATTTTTTCCCTTCCAAAAACCGCACTATAGCGAAACCGCACTAAGCGATGTATTGTTGAATCTAGAATGATGATTATGATGTTTATTATAGTGAGTGTATTACTTTGTTTTGGTATGTATTGTTAAGATTTGTTAGAACCCAACGAAGTCTCCTGTAAACATCTGCGTTGGGACTGTGTACGTGTATTTTAGCAAGGATATTAAATAATAAATACAATCAAATAAAATATAAAAAGTTTTATTATTATTATTATTATTAAATGATGATTTCTTGGTAGCAGCATTTATTATTTAAAACAATAAAATGATAATTTAAGCCTTTTGCTGCAAATAATGTATTTAATGAAAAATATTTCGACTATAAGATAGTTCCTTGTCAATCTTATAGACTATCTTATAGTCGAAAATTTTTTCATTAAATACATTATTTGCAGCAAAAGGCTTAAATTATCATTTTATTGTTTTATTATTATTATTATTATTATTATTATTATTATATTATTATTATTATTATTATTATAGAGACTGATATAGCTGCATGCTGACTGCAGACTATATAAAAATTCTGTATTATCTGAAGTAGCCGTGTAATGTTTGTTAACAAATGTTAACCCACCCCGGATGCCTCCCTCATAGAAATTGTACATTTCCATGTCCTGCAAAAGTTCTATAGGTTCCGTTAATGTCATAAGCGCTGAGGCCCATGACATACCGGGAATCCCATAGAAATTAAGTGGATCCAGACCATTGTAAGCAATTGCCTTTCCGCGGAATTGCTGAAAATAGTCTGCGAGGAGGTATACGTCTAATTTTAGGTAGATTAGCATATAATCTAACAAATTATTACAGTTATGCTGACTCCAAATTAGTTGAGCCTCAGTGTACTGATCTTCCGTAATATCAGACCAAATTTTTTTCAATATATACAATTTTTTATTCAATATATACAACTTTTTTTTTATATCACTTTAAAAATATGTTTTTATACACATTTTTTTTACAAGTTTTTATTGTTCATCTTCGTCCCACGAACTATCATCAAAACTGGGACTTGGAGCTAGACCGAATTCCTCCTCATCGTATTCACTGAGGTCATCAACTCCTAAATAATGCCCAAACGCATAACTTATGTTTATCGATGGACTTATCATCGTTATTACTTAAGGCAATTTTCGAATTTTTAAATGTGAAAAGTTGGTGATTTCTAGCACCTATTCTAGTCTGTGGTACAGAAATCACCTGATTATTATTAAAACAATTTAAATAAGACTCATGATTTATAGATGTCCCAGGTAATTTAACCCCCTTTGCTTTCACTGTTTCCTTACTACCTAAAAGACTATAACATTTAGTGCGTAAGAAAACCCATTCGGAGTAACCTAATCCCTTGCTCTCATCTTTAAACTTCCCGATGACAGAGTCAAGGTTCCTATTATACAAGGGGTGTGTTGGATCATAATTTGATGTATCCAATAAATTATCTGAGATCATCTGAGGTAATAAAGTTGATAATTTTAAATTTTTAATCTCGAGAAAGAAACTATCCGTATCACCGGCTATAATATTTATTATGCAATTAAATTGACGCCTGTACTTCTCCAAATCAATATATTGGAGCTGGTACATTGGAAGTTTAGACAGATCTAGTACTGTTTGACCGATGTAGCTAGGTCTATCTAAACAAAATGAGTCCTTCTCCAAATGTGCGGCCATCAGATCGCCATCGCTTTGAGGAGTATACTATCATCCTTTCAGATGAATTACACAACCTCAAATTCATACGTTTTTTGAGATTCTCTACGTATTTACCTTACAGGCTGTTATTATATTATTTAATCAAGTCCCTATATATTTCGCTAGTAGACTGAGATCTTAAAGTTGTATTAGTGTCTATATACGATTTAAAGATAGGTCCTTGTTTAAACTTTATACAACGATGAATATTTATAACCACCGCACCTAATTTTATATACAATTTGAGAAGCCTCCAATGAAGAACATAGTTCCTCTTTGGCCAATGCGTAAGCATAAGCTTCTCAACTTTTGAATTAGGTGGGCACAACTTTTCCGGCGCAAGCGGAAAATCATTCAAAAAATCATGCACACATTCCGTAATATCGATATCAACCTCCATAGTGTACCCATATGGAAGGTTATCAATATCCGTGTTCACACATTCAAGCAAAACATCATTCAAATTATCATTCACCCAAGAAAAATCACCATACGGAAGATTTTGGCTAAGAGCCCAATCATACAGATTATTTATATCTATATACAATAATTCTGTATTATCTGAAGTAGCCGTGTAATGTTTGTTAACAAATGTTAACCCACCCCGGATACCTCCCTCATAGAAATTGTACATTTCCATGTCCTGCAAAAGTTCTGTAGGTTCCGTTAATGTCATAAGCGCTGAGGCCCATGACATACCGGGAATCCCATAGAAATTAAGTGGATCCAGACCATTGTAAGTAATTGCCTTTCCGCGGAATTTCTGAAAATAGTCTGCTAGGAGGTATACGTCTAATGTTAGGTAGATTAGCATATAATCTAACAAACTATTACAGTTATGCTGACTCCAAATTAGTTGAGCCTCAGTGTGCTGATCTTCCGTAATATCAGACCAAAGAGGAGGTAATTCCAAAGTCGACTCAAGAACATCCAAAGAAGTAGCAAAATCATACGGAAAGACACCTTTAGAATGAATCATCGACCCTTGAAAGACAGACGAAGTTAAAGGAAAAGTAGTAAGAGTTTTCACAACTTTAGCTAAAGAACAATTAACAAATTGCATGCTGTCAATAAAACGAACAGGCAATTTGTTAATATAAGCAATTAACGAAATAAATTTCTCTTTTGAGGTAGGTAAAATATTTAGTTCCCAAAGAGGAAAATCACTGAGACCATGTTTTAAAATATGATGTAAATCATAGCCTCTTAAATTATGAAAAACAACTGGTAATAATTTATTAATCCTAGAAGAGACATTGCATATCTACTAGTAAAATGGCAATGATCTCTTACAGGACTAATAATCTTTTTGCACAAATAACAAATTATGCTGGCTCGAAAGGCACGCTCCTGAGCAAAAGACAAAGTAGACATGCCTTTATGACCTTCTAGCTCATAATATGGCAGGGCAATTGTGGTAGCAATTTCCTACACCTTAAAAAATCAAAAACACAATTCGGTCCAAAAAAATAAAAATAAAATTTAGTATTATTATAATTATTAATAGGTAAAAGACCTGCTGATATAGTTAAATGTATTTGGTGATGTGTGTCATGTTCTGGTAAAACCGATTCAAAATCGGCATAAATTACGAAGGGAGGTGTAACGGTTTTTGCGTAATCTGTAAATAATAAATCTTTATTTTTGGGAAGTGTGTAAAGTGTTGTGCCAGTCTGATTCTTACAGCATAGAGCAACATGCTGATCAAAAGCATTCTTATATCTAAACCCATTAAGACAATGTGGGCACCAGTTACACCTTATTTGTACATTCACATTTTCATTTAAATGACAATTCATTAACTTGTCCAAGTCTGTAACGGCCGTATAATGATATTTATCTTTATTACTAAAAAGTAATAAATAAATCGGCCTACCATCTATAACTTTAGATCGATGAATAATATTAAGATGAGGATGGTGAGCTACATAATCCTCAGAAATAGCAGAATTAGAACTGGCTGGATTGTAAGACAGAACATTTATAGACCAGTTTAAGTCAGGATTTTTCCTCTCAAATTTGGGAATGTTACACAGTCTCATTGGACAATCTGTGTCTTCGTCATAATTTAAAAGATTTAAAAATTCATAATATTTGGCGGCTCTTTGGTGATTACGACCTATTTCTTCTCTTTTTAAAAGTGCAAGAATGCTATATAAGAAACACTTATGGTCGTTGTTTTTTACATTAATTATTGCATGTTTTAATTTTAATGCTGATGGGGTTTTTAAATAACTATGTCCGGATAATCTACTAACGGGTGCGAATTTTGTTAAAATAAAATCAATTTCTAATATATTCATTACATGCCACTCGCTTCCTAAATAGGTAAATTGTTCAATCTTTTCATTTAATTTGCTCACCCCCTCATTTATAAAATTATTGGTAAAAACTTGTGCGTGGTTAGAAAAATAATTATCCCGGATCTCCCCATCTTTTTCAAAATTTATTAAAATTGCGAACTGTATTTTTACCTTACCCATCTTTTCAATTTCAGTTCTTAGTTTTTGCTCTATTTTAGATGTCAAGGCTATTTTAATTAAATTTTCTTTATTAATATCGAATTTTATTGTTTTTCGTGATCCATTCAAATCAGATTCTAAGATAGGTTCGAATAAAGAGCGCCTATTTGATTTATGTTAAAATTGTTGAAGCTACACATTCATCATCACTGTTGACTATCACTTCTTGTTGTGTAAACAATGATTGTATTGTAAACGGTGATTGCTGTGTAAACGATGTTGAAGCTACACATTCATCTTTGCTGATGACTATCACTTCTCGTCGCGATAATTTATTTGGAATTAAATTTTTAATTAAATCAGCAAGTATTTTTGTGATTTTATTTTGAATAAGATCTTTTTTTTAAAATCCTTTTTAATAACATCCTTTTAAATAACATCTTTTTTAATAATATTTTTTTCTTTTATATCTTTTTGTATATTTTTTTATTTATTTTTCTAAATAATTCATTTTTTGGTCTCGAAAATTGCCCTAAGTGACTACGGTGTTTACTAAAAAATACTTTATATTTTATCTTTTCACAAGTTATAAAAAGTTGATGCCATTAAAACTTTCCTATAATACTTCTTCATGTCGTGATGACATTCTTCACTATGCCCAATTGAAGATTGACAATAATTTGGATAAAGTCGACCTAATAAATATTATTATTATTATTATTATTATTATTATTATTATTATTATTATTATTATTATTATTATTATTATTATTATTATTAAAGCTTTTGTATATAATGTCTAATAAAACACTATAGAAATTAGGTTATAATTCAATGTTGTTATTATTATTATTATTATTATTATTATTATTATTATTATTATTATTATTATTGTTGTTTTTAGGTCTACCGAGGAGATATTCTTCGAGGATTTTCTTATAAGTTTAATTATGGAATTTGGGAAACTAGTAACAACTAATCAGGAAATTGTTCTATTACTAAATATTGGGTGGAAATAAGTGTTCCAAGTTGTTGAATTTGTAGTAATAGTATGCTCTATTTCTTTTGGGAAATTATTCCTTTTGGAATTATTTGTTCGTTTAATTTAATATAAACAAATTAACAAAGATAATATTTTTCCAACGATAATAGCTAGGTTTTATTAAATAAATCTTTATTCTGTTGATTTTATTTTCGATTTTTCTTTTAATTTACTATAGCGATTGTTGGCGCCTAGGGGTGTGTCTTACTCAAAAAATCGCGACTAGGGGAAATTATGGTTGACTCAACCCGACTCCTAGCTAGACGCCAAGGTGACTTGTTATGGCTACTCACATGCCCATGGCGACGACCAAGTTGGTACTGCACATAGTAGCTGAGGACCTATGAACAGGTGAGCTTCTGCGTTAAAACTACTTTTCATAGTTTCCTCATTTACGGGTTCAAAAATGCCGATGGAAGGCTTGCATCTCGGTGAACTAGTAAAGACTTCCTTTCGATAAACATAGGGCCTATGGAAATGTAATTCGTTCTCATCCAGATCGATTTACCCAAAAAGGACTTATACTGATCAAATAGTACCAAAGAAAAATATAAGACAATCAACATAAAACAAAGATCTATTTAATACATTCACACTGTCGTTATTATAAATCATTATACATATTCTAAGTTCGGTTCAAAGACATCAAGGAAACTAAAAAGGATAGAATTAAGGTTTCTCCAGCGTAACCTTGTCTGCGACCCAACCTTCTTCATTTCCATGCTGTAATAACAATTCAAGGTCCGACATTAACTACTCATCATAAGGCGAAGGGGTGGCCGTTGAAAGTATCACATAGAACGAAGGGGTCTGCAGAGTCATCGGCATCGCTGTCAGAGGTGGAACTGTTGGTGTTATCGAGAATAACGTAGCTTCTGCAGCCGCCTTTTCGTCGCGTTTGCGCTTTGATTTCTCGGCGCCAGTCAGACATTTTCTCTTTGGTTGACAGATGGGGTTGACCACGTTGGGAGGAATCGTGTTCCCTGAAGATGGAGTACCGACATGATAATTTTGATTGGAGTTATGCTGGATCCAACATATACAACTTCCGGTGACAGAGGTGAGGGTTCTGCCCCGTGACTGGTGCAAGAAGGTTTTGAAACCTATGGAAGGTCTTTATACATGTGGTGTATGGGAAACACGTTTGTCTCGTCGAGAACTAGGCGTTCAGAAACCCGTTTCTTTTTTTCGGATTCCGTATATACCCGATGTTGGATTTCTGACTGCGACTTAATCGTGATGCGTCAGATTTCGGTTTTCTTCGAGAATACTATCTCGGCAGTGCTCCAGTCTTAACACTTTTCGATTTACTTAAACCATGCAACCTCTAAATTATCAATTTTCCTTTTTAATAGTCCTATCTCCTTTTCGTTCTGGCTCAGATCAGCATTTTTGTCTGCGCAGGAGAAACACGGTTTTAAATTTAATGTGGATGGGATTGGTCTAGACATGTTGCTGAAAAAGAAAATAAGAGGTTATACGCAAACCACTTACTCTCTATCAAAAATAGAAATCAATCGAATAGGCACTATTCCTTTAGCCATTTTATACATTAGGGTTGCGAGTTTATTCAGGCAAATGTTCAACACGAAAGAGAACCGACCTGGGGGAAATGGATGAACCTTTCGATCATAAGTTTGATTTGTATCCGAACTTTATCAATGGATATTTAAACTCAATATCAATTTTAGTTAACATCATTAATATTTAAGAATCATTATCACTTAGTATTCGATAAATTATTAATTGTTAGTGTTAATTATTCTTGGAAACTCCTTATTCATTAGTCCTTACCAATCATCCTCGATCATTATGCAAAAACTCATTATTCATCATTATCTAAAAATCTTTATCCCTTATAGAGTAAAAATCATTACCAATCATTATTTCTAAAATCATCATCGATTAAAAATCGTGATCAATTATTGTTCCAAATATCGTTATCAATTGTTATTTAACATTCCCGATAAATCGATTTAACCTCACCAACAATTTTAATAACTATGTCATTCGTTAACTAATATCATTATCAAGATTTACTTACAACCAGGCGCTGTCAATTATTGACGAAAAACTCATTTTTAATTACTATTTGAAATTTATTCAATCGTTATTTATGAAAAATTCGTTATTATTATGTAAATGATCGCTGTCATCGTTTAGTTTTTCCTTGTTAGTACCATTTCGATAGTATCATTACTCCCTTTACTGACATGATCATTTTTTATTAATCTCTGTAATTAATGACGTGATTGTCGCGAATTTCAGCTGACATTCACATTGTCGACTCATTACTAACATGGCCGCACTTTCCGCCTTACTTGTCACTAGGATTTTAGTCTTGTTTACCCTCATTACAGATTTCATTTTTATTACACCAAACACCACTGAGATACATTCTCTATAGTGGTGGTTTGCGTGTAGAGTGATTGCTCACTCACCAATTTACTGATGAATTTTGTACTGAATTTTGTACTGATGTTGATGAAGCAAAGTTGTCATAATTTGTTTTACGTATGTTTTACATCATGAAATTTATTTTAGCCATTTTAGAAATGGTTTTCAGGTAAGATATTAAATTTAAAGTAAATTTTAAGACTTGAATTTTGATCCATATGGATATGAGATCATTATTCAAATTCTTAAACATTACTTTTAATCAACAATATAATTATAAATTATTTTTAATTAATTTTCAGGCTTTTTTTTAGGAATTTTATGTCATTTATGTCATTTATTATGGAATTATTTCGAAAAAACGTGAGTCAGATATGTTTTTAATTATAATTATTTAAATAAATAAATAAATCCCCAAAAATTTGTATTTTTTTAAAACATTTTGGGAAAAATCGACTAGTATGAATAAAATAATTTTTTAAATTTTTGTAATCTTCTTTTCTGAGCTCAATATCAAGGGCTTCTTTCAGGAAATCATATCTTGATTGAAACGACATTGATCCAAATCCTTCTGCTCTTGATATTCTTTTCCTAATATTAAATTTAATCTTACTAAATATGCTTTCAATTGGATTGAGGAATGGGTTGTATGGCGGTATATGCTCAATAATATTATTTGGCGATAATACTCCTCCATGAATTGAGGCATTATCATGAATGAATCGATATCCCGTTTCATTCAATTTCGATGTTATCTCGCAAATAAAAGTTTGGTAGGTATCCTTTTTATAGGATCCTATAATTAATTTGTGGTGAATTGGCCCTTTGACGCCTATTGCCAGAGCCAAGGACATATTTCGTCCTCTGTTTGTTGGTTGGATTTTGTACAACCTTTCACCTTTTTGGTTCCTTCCCGTTTCTGGCTTGTCCAGCTATTAAATCCACATTCATTGATGTATATCAATTTTTTATCTCTCCATCCTTCTTCCAGGAATCGAGTTACAAACTGTAATCTCATTTCCATTGCTCGATCTGAATTACGTTCAGCAACACATGACCTAATTTCCTTCATGTTATCAGATGTTTCTTCAAGAAACGAGAAATCGTCATTTTTGATACGTGGCAGTTTATGGAAATGAGGTAAATTCTCATTTCTTCAATTGAAGCGTATATGTTTCCTTCGACAAAGTCCAACAATTTGTATTCTTCTTCTTCTGATATTTTTTCTTTGCTGCCACCTATCTTGCTCTTTGACCAATGGCCAAATTTTTTATATTTGTAAACAATTGATTTTATTGAGCTTTTCGATATCCCCAATAATTTCCCGAAGTGTAAATAATCTTCGCCATTTTCCATGGCATTTATTATTCGGACTTTGTCAATTTCCGAAATACTAAAAAAATATTATATATTTTAAAATTATAAATAAAATTTACAATTTATGATCTCCTTTTGCGGTTACAGGCATCGAAGACGTTCGAGCAACATCTTCAACCCTATCAAATAATAAATTTATTAAATTATAAAGAAATCTTACAACATCATTCCTTCACCTTCACGAAACGGGAGAGTTTCTATAGAAATATCATAAATTCTAAGGAATGTTTAACTTAATTTTAACTGAAAAAATAAATCTTACCATGATATTTCGTCATTTTCATTACATTTTAACGTATTTTCATTAAAAATAAATTTTAAAAAATTTTCTGCCATCTTTTTTCTCAAAATTGTCTAAAAATAACTTATTATAGAAACGTATCTCAGCGAATCAAAAGTTTGTATGTGTTTTTTATTATGTGTTGTGCTTGTGTGGATTTTTTAATTTTCCTTCCACTTTTCAGATTTCTATAATATAAGATGTATCTCATTGAGCTACATCAGCGTGAAATCAAAGTAAGTATGTATGTTTCTATAATGTAAGATTATTGATTTTTTTGTTATATTATAGGAAATGCTTCTCAGTGGTGTTTGGTGTAATAACTTGGAGTAGTAGAATCATAAAAACACATACATGCATGTTAACCTGTTTCCCTGAATGTAACTAATCTCCTCGTCATTCTCAGCTATCTGTGCATGCGTCGTGGCTGCAAGTGTTAGCATTATCTAATGAATTGTGTCGCGATGATTCTATTAATCAATAAGCTAAGATTCGTCATTGATATTTTCGCGCAGTCATGTCATCGTCTCTCTGGTTAGTATTTTCTACCAGTGATTTCTCGATTTTAATCGGACTTTTCTATATCGGTCTTCTGTTTCGTTATACAATTAAAAATAATAGTATCCGAGGTTCCGAACTGGTCAATTGTCTGCTGACTATCATTCATTCGACCAATACTTACAGACGTATCCCAACTGGAGAGCTTCAGACAGAGCAAAAGTCAATGAGCATCAACAGGACTTCATAATTCAATTAAAAATTAAATTGTTGATTTCGTATTATTCTTCAAATATTATTATTTATAAAAATAGTTTATTCGGAGGAAGAGAAAACACAACAAAATATTTAATGCTATAAATTATAACTATACATAATAAACACAAAAATAAAATTACATTGATTTTTACCGATGTATCGTTATTGTCTGAATAGTCATCTGGAAATGGTTCAAACTGAATAATTAGATTTACGGAAGTGTTCAAACTGAAATAGGTTCCGCGAGAATAACAAATGATGAGTTCCTGTGAATAAAAAAATAACATTGTGAAATCAATCCTAGACGTAAGTATATACACTACTAATACGCTTTCAGACAATCAGGGTTAAGCGATGGTGTATTTTATTTCTTTTGTTGTTTTATTTAGTTTTTATTGTTATTTTCTTGATTTTTTAATGTTTTCTACCTTATTTATTTTATTTTTCTAAATTACTTTATTTTAATTTTTTTGCAGCTGTCTATTTGCATTTTTTCTTAGTTTTATTATCTGTTAATTGTTATTTTTAACTATTAATTTTCTTTTTCTCTATCTGATTAATTATTTTAGGAAAAGTTTTATTTTTTAAATTAATCATTTTTAATTTTTCCTATTAGGTTTATTTCTCAGTGCCATCGTTCTTACTCACGAAAAACACTTCACAAGGTTAGCTTATAATAAATTTTTACATTTTATACACATATTCCTACTGCCCCAACACGATAATTCACTATAGTAAATTATCGCTCTATAGTTTTTTTTAATTTCCTTTCCCTGGCGCTACGGGGACGATAATAAATAAAAAACACAGAACCTAATTAGGAAATTGATTACAACAATTATCTACTATTATTTACAACAATCTACTACATAACTTCCCTCTTTAAAACCGGAGGTTAACACGAACCATTAAAAATAATAACATTTTTCAATAACCTTCGTTTCTTTTTTTTGTTATATGTTTATGTGTATTTTGATTTTATTTTTTTATTACAACCTGGATAAAAAACCTTTAAAATCTGTTAAAATCTGTTCTGGTGGTAGGGTTTTATTCGTCTTATGTTTATTTTCATTTTGTTATTGTTTTTTTTTATTGTGGCAAGTTTTTGTTGATTTCTAGGAGTTTGAATGGACACTCGTATTTGGATTCGAAGCCCTTTGTGAATGGTTTTTTTATTAGAATGAAATTTGTTGTTAGCACTGTTTTTCCATCCAATTCAGAGTCCGGTCTGCTTTTTAGGATTCCTTTTAGTTACTGTTCAGTGGTTTCGCTGTTTTTGTTTGAATTTGTTTGATGTTTTCAGTGTTTTTAGTTGTATCTGATTTAAGTGACGGTAGATTTGTTGCTTTTCTGAAAACCTTGTAATGCTGGACTTTCATTATCTATAAAGTTTGTGCTTGTTCTCAGTCCGATTAGTATTGTGCGTAGTTGGTTTAACCAATTTTGATCATTGGCTTTTGTTCTAATGCTTTCTTTCAATGTTCGTGAAACCGTTCAATTTTTCAGTTTGATTGTGGGTTGTAAGCTGATGTTCGGTTCCTTTTGATGTTGTATTTTTTGCAGAGTACTTTGAACATTTCTGATTCGAATTGTCTTCCATGATCAGTTATGATTGTTTTCGGTTGACCATAACGAGCTATCCAATTTAGTTCGATCATTTCGCAAATATTGGTGATGGAAGGTATAGAGTGCTGTAGTGATGGGAGGTATAGAGTGGTGTAGTGATGGAAGGTATAGAGTGGTGTAGTGGTATAGTGATGGAAGGTATAGAGTGGTGTAGTAATGGAAGGTATAGAGTGGTGTAGTGATGGAAGGTATATAGTGGTGTAGTGATGGAAGGTATAGAGTGAAGTGATGGAAGGTATAGAGTGGTATAGTGATGGAATGTATAGACTGGTGTAGTGATGGAAGGAACAACAATCGTAAGTGATCTCTGGGCTACTTATTCAACACTTGGCAGCGAAGGTTTTACACACCTGACAGTTAACCACTCTACATTTTGTTGACCGAATAACTTTTGCGACAACTAATTACGTGGAAAGTATGTGGCAAAAAATGAAACAACCACATAAGTCTCTTTATGGTACTCAAAGGACAATGCTGACTTCTTATTTAGTCGAATTCATGCGGCGTCAGAGATTTGGCAGTTCGTTTGGGAAATTTGTTGAATGTGTAAAGGACGTTTATCATATATAAATATGATTATTATTAATATGACTTAATAATTTTCGAAACTTAAAAAACAAAAAAAATAATTTATTTAGTAAAAACAAATCAAAACTGATATTTTATACTCGCCCAGCCTCAGTAACCATATGATTACCATACTGGACATATTCCTTAATAGTGGTCTTTTCATGCTCTTGAATAACACTTTTCATGATATTTTCACTCTCTCTCATTTCATGTAAAATGTCATCGAATATCGATTCCTTCTTGAATTCACTTATGAAGGCATTGGCTTTAATCAACTTCTCAAATTGAATGAGAGTTTGCTTGAAAAGCTGCAAACAGGAATTATTAGTCAGACTTACAAAGGAAAAGCGAAAAGCCCACCGTGCTGATACTCGTATGATTTGCAAGCATAAGTCCACTGACTTTGTGAGTTGTGGCAACATAAGGCGACCGCTTGGCAAGAGCTACCATGGGACATGCAGGGGACCAAGGAATATATCGAATCAGATTTTTAGCACGAAGACGCATGATCAATTGATGTATTTCTGTAGGATCGACGTCACCTTGGAGAATGTTTAGAATGGACAAATAACTATGGTTGACATTATTATTTTCATGTTTATTCAAAAGAGTTGAAACCATCATATTTTTCGGCTGAAGCAGCCGTCGCATTACATCGAACACAGAAGTTTTACTTTTCCCTATTTTAAGTATAGCAACTTTGTTTATTATCAATTATTAGGTTGATGCGTAATTATTGCGGCTTCTTTACCGAGTGTTATTCAGCACAAACGATAACAATATTTAACAAAAACATGTATAAATGATTAATTCTGAGCGTTGTCACCATCCACTTCAAGAACTGCTTCCCGCTTGCTTGGCAGTTGGGTGATTCCACGAGTGATGAAGTCACGATTCTTGGGTGCGATCCACTATTTAATATCGACCTCAGAGTGATCGAAATGTCGCAAATGTTTTATTATTTTGGCAGTTTTCAACGACCGATTGACGTCTATGAGGAAGCAGTTCCCGTCTCTTTATTGGCGATCGATTCGTACACGTTCTGCTGTGCTATTGTTAGAGAGTCCAACAAACCTTTCCAGAACTTTACCGCAACTTAGCCATCTAACGTTACAGTTCTCTCTAGTTCTTCTCCATCTCTTGAAGTAAAGCTTCGAACTGTCTTTTTGTTAGAGAAGAGCGTGCCACAAGAAAATTTACAATTTTAGATACGGTTGACATAACCTTGTTAAGTTCGGTTTTTGAAATCTTTGCACAAATATTCTCTTGATGAATAACACAATGAAACTTTAAAATGGGGGGCCGATTTTTCCTCAAGTAAATTGACAAATCCATTTAGCCTACCTACCATGGTAGGAGCACCATCTGTCGTATCAGCAAATATCTTCTTGATGGCAATTCTTCTTTCTTCAAAATGATCGATAAACGTTTCAAAATATCTTTTCCCGTTGTATTGCCAAATAATTATGTTTTTATTGGGAAGATCATCAAACAGCACTTCAGAGCACTTGAGGAAAATCTCTTTAATATAATCACCGTCTGTAAATGGCTTTCCGAAATATGAAACACACTGTGAGATTTTGTAGATAGCTTCAATTACTTGATTTTTCTACCGACCATGTTTACAAAAACGTTTGTTTGCTTCTCATAGCGAGCCACAGCATTTTTAATAGATTCATTTTTTTCTCCCTCACATTTGAAGAATCCTTTGTGTTTTGTTTCAAAGCGACGCTTTACACTTGACGTTCTGGTTACAACAGTTTCCAAACATAAGGCGCAAATAGTACGATCATTTTTTAAAATAAACCCGTAATCTGTTGTCCAAGAAGACTGAAATTGGCGAATATCAAACTTCATTTTTTTGGAAAACGCCATAATGGGTATTTAAATAATAGAACAAGTTTAATATTTGAGTAAATAATATGGCAGTAAAAATTAAATTAACTAAACTTATTTACTATTTAATCTATTTAATAATCGATAAAAGATCTTTAACAAATATGGTCGAATGTAGTTAACTTTAATAAAGGCATTTCATTTAAACCTTTTATAAAGAAAACTTTTATGAATATAGCCAAATTTATTTTACAAAGATATTTTATAAAAGAACAGAGGGGCTCGATATCGCATTATATAATATGTAGGTACGAAATATTGGTGCAGAATTACACACAGGGCTTTGGGACATTCTAAAAATTATTTTTCTCTTAATTTTTATCATTATTAGTAAATTTAATAAATCAGTTCGCGCGCCAAGTAAAAAGGCTTCGCGTGCCGTAGGTTGCCGACCCCTGCGCTATGATGTAAAATGTCAATAAAATATACCTTCTTATGGCCAAGATACAAATAGGGTGGAATTATAATTTGAATGATCATTAATTACATGTAACATTGGGAATGCGACGGATTTTACAAGAAATGAAAATTTCTGAGTGTATGAAACCAAGAATATTTGATGATAATATTTAATG
The DNA here is from genome assembly GCA_959609185.1 of Schmidtea polychroa. NCBI lineage: Eukaryota > Metazoa > Platyhelminthes > Tricladida > Dugesiidae > Schmidtea > Schmidtea polychroa. Next base: position 76,706 of record CAUHTR010000482.1, on the reverse strand, counting down.
AATTTTACATTATTATTATTTAATGATAATAAAGGCATTTGGGACTTTTGGCGGAAGGGCAGACATTATCCGATTTAAGTAAAATTAATCATAACCTTACCAATTGATTAATTTGTGAAAAACTGTGCTTATGTAAATCAGTGTTCTCACCGGCGATCCTGTACAAAGCAGTATTATCAAGAACGACCTAAAGATTTTTAGGAATTTATGATACTTTCTAATCGCATATAAACTTTCTCACCACACAATCTGCATGTTCCGTTAATCTACGCATTGTTAGAATGTTATTATACGGTTGGACAACCACGTCACCTAAATCACTTAAATTTGGAAATACGGAATATGTTTATCATATAATCTCTCCAACAAATAAGATCCCAATCCTGATCCGGTACCCCCAGCGATTGAATGGCACATTATAAATCCCTGTATTGAACATAATTTAACATAGTATGCGAAACTACTATATATAACGGATAACTCCAAATAATATACCTAATCCGAATTATAGGAATACTATTTAATAACCTCTATGCGATATTTAACAATTGAGCTTTAAAAATAATTTGTTGACCATATTGAAAACGGCTATAGTTATTACAAAACATCAAAAATGACAGTAAAAAGATGAAGACGAATACTGTCCTTTAATGTTTCGAGGATGATATGTACAGAGAAGAATCCTTAGCCATGGCAATTCTTAAAAGTCAATGATTGGGTTGCCGTATAATTGGAAAATGTTGTAAGTTCTATAAATGCGATTCGATTTTCCTCAAATAATAGTAAATGACACATTTCGATGCCTATGACAAATTGTTTAATGATAAATATTTATTAACCAAGCTTATATATTTAAACGTTGAATCAATTGATATTGCCAGAGAATCATTTCTATTTGAAATTTTTGCATTATTTTTATATATTTGTATGAAATTCAAATAGTATCCATATTTTATAAAAACCTGTGTTCTAGATAGTATTTGGAGTCATTCGTTATTATAATAAAACGGCACGATTATAGAAACAATTCGAATAAAATTAAGAAAAATATTGTTAAGATTTTGTGACAGAATTAAAAGGTTTAATCTTTTAAAAATATTTTTTTCCATGATCATTTACTGCCATATTGCCAGAGATGGATATATATATCATTGATTAAAGCTAAAATTCAGAAGCATTTTTTCATTGTGTTAACATATTAATGCCACGATAGTATGAAATACCATAAAACGCAATCTATAATTAGTAGTGACAAAGTGTACCATAACACCACGCCAAATACCCCCAGAATATAGAATATTTTGTCCTACATATAATATATAGTATTGTTGGAGCCCAATTATGATGCCAAGGGTCGAATGTGATTGATGGGTCAAATATTATAAACCAATAATAATAAGGTTTCAATACATAAATACTTGCATATATAAAAAAATATCTAATATATTTTAAAACTATTTCTATGATTGCCCATCTGTATCTCATCATTTCCACATACGAATCTTAGTAACTTTTAGCAAATTAAAAATCTGCCAAAAGTGCTAGCTTTATGATGATATAAAGATTAGAAAATATATGCTTTCTATTGGAACAGAACAAGAAAAAAAATGAACACAAATTGACAGAAATAGAGAATTATTGGAAAAGGAGATGACTTACAATGACTTACTAGGAAGATTAGAATTCAGGATTAACGAATACACAGCAATAGATAAATGATTGATTGAATGGGTAACCAAATGATTGCCGAAAACCTACAAAAGCCACGGAGGCTGTCACGCATGAAGAGAACTCGGGGTGATTGTGCCTGCATCCTAAAACGGAACACTAGTGAACATATCCTTTAATTGCATGATTCAACTCTGATTGTTTTCCACAGAAATGAAGGTACGATCAAACATCGTCGTTTTTATTTCCGATGTCCAACCAGGATATGTAAAAAAGAAATATCTACATCAAAAGAAACTTAGTTTGAGAATAGCCACTTAAGTAAATCAGTACTTATTGAGTTCAAATATTTTTTTATACGTGACAACCAAGAGCAGTCTGAACTACAATATCAATTGGGTATTGGTAGTTCACATACTGTTGTCGATTGGAAGTACTTCTGTCGTGAGGTGATGGTAGAACATTTTTTGCGTAATACGGAACGCATTGGAGGACCTGGGCTTGTAGTGGAAATCGATGAGAGCCTTTTAGTTCGTAGAAAATATAACCTTGCTCGAGTTGTAGATCAGGTCTGGGTATTTGGTGGCTATGATACAGAAACAGAATGTGGCTTTGCAGTTGTGATTCCTAACCGATCACGTGAAACATTGTTGGGTGTTATCATAGACAAAATTCTACCCGTAAGTGATCTCTGGGCTGCTTATTCAACACTTGGCTGCGAAGGTTTTATACACCTGACAGTTAACCACTCTATACATTTTGTTGACCGAATAACTTTTGCGACAACTAATTACGTGGAAAGTATGTGGCAAAAAATGAAACAACCACATAAGTCTCTTTATGGTACTCAAAGGACAATGCTGACTTCTTATTTAGTCGAATTCATGCGGCGTCAGAGATTTGGCAGTTCGTTTGGGAAATTTATTGAATGTGTAAAGGACGTTTATCATATATAAATATGATTATTACAGGTTAATTCTTATTATTTTTTATTATATAATAATATATTTATTTAAATAATAAATTGGGGGATTAAAGTGCATAAGTACCCATATTTATTAGTATTAAATAATCTCGATAAATATCCTTACTTCGTGCGTATTAGTAAAAATTAACTTATTTATCGAATCAATTTTAATAAAACATAAATACCGTATATTTCGGCGTATAAGAAATCACCCTTGAAAATTGTGGGTCGTCTTATAAAACCGATATAAAAGAAAGTATTACAGTACAGGTAGTTGTATTTATACTAGTTGTATTTATACTACTACAACCGATATATGATAAATCATAAAAATTTGCTCTAATTTTGTATCTCGTCTTATCTGACGGTCGCCTTATACGCCGAAATATACGGTAAATAATGTATACATAATTCAAATGTATTTAATTAAGATTTTGATTTCAATATCAATTTATATATTTTTAAATTAAATTTCCACTGTGAATAATGTTTATATAAATTCAAAAATAATCTCACTTCTAAACTATCACTACTTTCTGCTTCTCTATCCATCATATCAAAAATTTCTTCTTGGATTTTTTCAGCTTGTGCATAACCTGATTCCCAATTATTTCCAGCTCCTCCACCTTCTTTACAAATATAAACATTTTCATTACTGTATAAATGGTTATATTGAGATTTCATTATATTTTCAATAACTCTGGGTTCCAAATCTATTAATATAGCTCTGGGTATATAATGCTCATCGTCTGTCTAAAAAATATAATTTCTGAATAGCTGTATATGTTTCAGAAAATCTAACTTGATAAAAGAATACGTCTTTTCGATCAATTGTACTAGTTGCGAAATCTTCTAATTTTCCATCAGGACTTATTCCATGTTCAATACACAATTGTTTCCAGAATTCCAAACCAACTTTTAAAAATACATTAACAATTCTTAACTCAATAAAAATACATTACTTTGGTTACCACACTGTCCTAATTGTAAAGTTATTAAATCTCGGGGCATTTTAAAAATAAAATTTTATAGGTATAATATTAAAACAAATTTTATATAAGTTTTATATAAATTAAATAGGTCTAACTAATATATGGCATTAATATGAGGATATAAGATTGAAGAGTAATTTTTTCATAGCCGAAAATTATTATATTTTGTTTTCAATAAACTTGAAACTTGCAGTAAAGGCTTGTCATATAATCTTTAAAACAATGTGTGAGTGTTGGAATAAGAGTCACATATGACTGAGGACACTCAAATAATTCAGTTACTAGTTATAAATCTGATAACAAGTTTTATAAAATTTCAACGAACCAATTCGAAAAAATTTTCCACTAGAATTTAATCGTAAAAAATCGCTTCGGTTTAAAAAATAGATTAAAAATATAGAAAACATAATTAGTATTATTATAAGAACTTTTATTTCTTCCAAATAAATAGAATATAATTAAACCAATAAATTTATTATAAAATACGAAATAAATTTATTATCCCCCAACAATAATTATTTAATGTAATAATGATCAAATTCACTTGAAAAAGGCAGTGCCAAAAATTCGTGAGTATCAACAAACTTCGATATATTACTGATTTATAGTCTTCAAACTCTCTTTTTAACAAAATTAGTGTAACTGATATATATGAGGAAGTTATCAACCTTGGGAAATTCTACCTAGGAAGGAATGTTCCCAAAAATTAAGTCAACTTTTTAATGCTATTGTTGGGGTTGGGGTTGCTCAAAGAACAGTTTCATTAGCCATATAGAGGCAAAGATGGTAATTATAATAATAATAGTATGTAGATAATAATAAAAATTACTATAAATAGCATAGATATGTTAAGGTTTTAAAAGTAAATTGTTAAATTATATCAATTTGAATAGTTCCGAATAAAAATAAAACCGAAATCGAACGAAAAAAATGGCGGTCAAGCAGAGATGAAATGGCAAAGAAAGATATGATAAAACAGAACTATAAAAGAACTATAAAATTTAATTCACTAAATTCAAAAATACAAAAACGAAATTAAAATTCAGTCGATTTAAAAATACGAAAACAAAATTTAAATTAATTAAATTACCGTATTGTTTAAAACGTCTAATTAAATTAATGACATCTTCATCGTAATTTATGTATATTAAAATCCTATGTTCGTTAAATTTATTTTTATATATAACAAACATTTCCTTAGATCTTCGCCACCGAAATCAATTATAAGGTGCTGAAGGGTAACGCTAGGAGCTTTGCTCAAGCCTCTTATCCTTCCCATACCTGTAGTTGCAGTAGGTGGTGTTGTCAACGCAGAGCGTCCTGAAGTAATTTTTATATTTTATGCATTTATTTTTAGTCACTAAATTTTCCTAATGTGTTGTCGATTACGATATCCTTGTTTAGTTTCTGGATATTTGAAATTTTAAGTATTCTAATGTCAATTCAAATCGTCCTGTACATGCTAGAGTATCAAGCTCTGGAAGCAATATGTTTTTTGATTCTTGACACATTTAATGCTGTATACAGTAAGGAAACTGGGTTGATTTGATGTTCGTCTTCATTTGATATTATACCTATGCTAATAATACTAATGAGGCTACGCAGAGTTAGCTACCGAGGTCGATCAGTCTGTGAGTAGGGTTAGGTTCGACTAGATCTTCCTGTATGACAGTATATGGGAATCATTTTTCGTGGTCGATGGTGATTGGTCTATTGGCGAAGTGGGTAGGTGTTACTTAATTTCAGCAAAACTGAGCTCGGTGGTGGGTTCCTTTTAAAATACTGTGCTGTTGGTATAAATAGATGGAGAATTATTGGTCGAAATCGGCCAATAAGGAAAATCAATAACTTTCGATTTGAAACTCTAAAATCGATAATATAAGTGTTACATCTATGATGACGGGATTTTTCTAGAGGAGAATCAATTTTAATGGTTGGACTTTTATTAAAAATAACTACTATATTTAATTTGGTAATTTAAATTTTAACTATGATAATAGTCCAAATCCAATCCCGGGATTGGTCCCGAGGTCCCGATAATGTAATCCCGTAAATCCGGGATTGCAAACCCAATTACCGATGACACTTATTTTGGATCCCGTTATTCAAAATGTAACCTTTATTTTAATCCTTTTATGGATTATCGGCATTTCTCTAACGCATTGGTTACTGTTGTTTTCAATCTTGTGGGAGGAATTATTGGAATTCTACCAATTTCTTTCCTAAACGGGCGCTCGATCGAGTTCGCTTTAACATCAAATTAGTCGTGTCTCAGTGTACTCTGGGTTTTCAATTAGCGATTAATTAATTTTTAATTAGTTTGTTATTTTATTATAACTTTTTCTAAGGACCCTTCACTAAACTTTTATTATTGTTTTTGTATTTGTCTCGTCATTTCGCGTTTAACCATACCCATTACCACCAATTGATATTTATATTTGCGCTTTTTTGGTGTTCAACAAGAGAGCGACAAAAATGAGGTGAAAAAACAATAAAAACATTAAAAAATATACAAAATATTAATTAAAAATTTTAAAAATGAATATTTTCCGGGAGAAACTGGTATGGGCGGATGCCAAACAATGAGACGAGTTCAAATATGATATAAAGTCGATGGGGACTCCCTAGAAGGAAATAATTACAAAAAAATAAAATTAATTAGTTAATAGAAAACCCGAGCCAATGGAAAACCAGAGTGGTCTATCAAATTAACTAGAGGCAATTGAATCAGCCGACGAATAATTAAATTAGGGCAAGCCATAAAAAAATGATAAAATTCCCCAAACTAATTATGTCGGTAAGAAGAAGCGTGGGAAAAAAAGATCGAAAGCAGTTTGATTAGAGGATAATAAAATCACGAGATAGGTATAAAAACGACCGTCAAGTAAACAGAATCGCCAGTAGGTCGAAGAAAGAAAAGCTATAAAAGAGCAAAAGAAATAATTAATTAAGCAAAGGTGAATACAACTTAATGATAACCAAATCACTTTTAATCCAGCGGACCAGAAAGGGACATCTCTCATTGGAAGATTTATCCCTGCGCAAGGTTCAGGTTCGAATTGAAAAGTTTGCAGAGTAAAAAGCGTTATTTAAGTTGTGTAAATTGTGATTGTTTCAGTAAAGTGTGTAATAAAAGAAAAGTGGTGTAATTGTGATAATTCCAATTAACTATTATTGTGTTGGTTAGTTCGATTTGACTAATAAAAGGACACAAAGGAATCAGGTAGTGATACCGACTTACACAAATTACCCGACATATTTGATAAATTTTTAATTAATTTTTGCACTTGTGTTAATTTAGTGTTTTAATTGATTTTTATTCTACTTCCGTTTTATTTTGTGCCTTTATACATTACACCAATGGCATCTTGAGCAAGATACATACACCTTTGACATTTAGACATACATTACATAATATATGCCATATAAATTAAACATGCATAAATATTTTTCAAAAAGGTATTATTTACATTAATCCTACGCAAACTAAGCAACCAAATTTCGAATTTTGTTATTAATTGTTAAACTGCAAGAAAACAGCGTTATTTCGAAATGTCAACGATCATAACCTGGTAAATTTGAGAAATATTTTAAAGTTTTTGATGTATCATACTTAGGATTTAATTATTTATAGATATAAAACTAGGAGTCACTCATTTATTTAAAATTATTTTATTTGTCTTTAACTTTTAATTTAACTTAAAAATTGATTTTTACACTATGGATTTTTAATTAATCTTTAATTAATTCTGCCTATTTATTTATAATCCCAATACCTTATATAAACATCCCATGTATATTCTAAGCTAAAAATATTATAAATGAAGCGACAAATAATTATCCGCTTACTTTTGATTGGACGAATTATTTAATTAAAAAATAGAATACCTTCAGACTAAATTTAAGTTTCATTCTTAAAAAAATATTAATAAACATTTAAAATTTTAGAAAGTAATGAAAAAGATTTATGATTATTAATGATGATGAAATGTTCAAATGAATATCTCACAATAAAAGTCATGAGCATAAATTCTGTAAAAAGAAAAGCATAATATATATAAAAACCAAATATTTATTGGTTATCGAAACCCGTCGTCTCCCTTGATTTGATCACTTGACCCACAGCCTGACCTCAAAAGAAGACTTTAAAATAATTGATATATTTTTTTATGAAATACAGAGTTTTGTTATTGAATTTTTGAAGTTTCATTGGGAATGCAAAAATGATTTTTATCGCATGAAAGAAATTTTACACTAATGAAAAAAAGTTTTCAAGCGTTTCATTTATCAGAAAATAATCTCTATTCAGAAGCAAGTCTTTCCGCATTATTTCGATAACCGACGATCCTCTTATTCAAGGGATCATTTTTTGCCAATTCCATTATCTCTTTTTCCGTCATAGATATTTCTCGCAAATCTCCAATTAACAGTTCGACTTCGTCTCTAGATTCTTGGAATTCGATTTCTTCCATTCCTTCTCCCAAGTACCAGTGTATAAAGGATTTTTTCGTGTACAAACAATCGAATTTTCTTGCTAAAGATTTAAAGAATTCTCCGATCGCCGTCGAATTAAGAAGCATTGTTGCGAATTGATCAGTTGTTGCCATTTCAAGCATGGGATTTATTGATGGCAGCTGTTTACAAATTCCGACTTTGAAACCGTTCGGAGACCATTCGACAAATTTATTGGACCGATTTTGTCTAACTTCGTCAATATATTTATAAATATCTTTCGATCTAACCATTCCTTGATAATTAAGAACCATGGCTATGAATAGACCTTTATTAGTGTCTACTTTCAATGATTGAGTTTGTCTTGAGAAAAGTTCTTTTGTCAGTTCGAATGTTGATATATTTTCATAACTCGTTCTCGATATATGGTTGACGGGAGCATATCGTACAAAAGGAAAATGAATCCTTGGATATGGAACAAGATTCGTTAATAAATCATCAATACCCGATCGCAAAACACTGGCATATCTCAGAGGACAACTTATACAACTGATGACTTTAGCAAAGATTCGGTTGACATCTGTAAAAGTCGGATTGTTAATAAGCAATTTCTTACTGCAGACATCGTATAAAGATTCATTTTCAAATAAAAAATTTAAATCCGTTGTGTCAACAGCGGCAAAATTTTGTAGAGATATATTATACGGCTCAACAACAGCTGATGAAAAATTACCTCCTGGAACAATCGAAAAGTTACTTCGACAGATTTTTGGATAGTTTTTCATTAGAGAAAGAAAAACTAAAGGACTCAATCCAGAACCTGTACCCCCTCCGTCGCTGTTAAACACGTAGAATCCGCGTAAATTGTCTGTTTGTTCTATCAGTTTCCTTAAACGACAACTAATAGCCCGAATCATTTTTTTGCCTATTGTATAAGAACCTCGAGCGTAATTGTTCGCAGCATCTTCGACATGATGGATCATCATATTTTTATTGAAAAGCTGTCGATAAACTCCATTTTTCACTTCGTCTAAATGATAGTCTCAAATGATAAAGGGGAAATAAATTTTTAGAAACCTATCACTGTGGATTCTGAGTCGATTAGAAGAGCGCGAGGAATATAATTTCCAGTATTGCCCATGTCATAAAACGAATATATATTGTCATTATCTTTCAACTTATTTCCCGAATCCAGAGGAATTCCGTCTGGAGTAATGGCATGTTCGATGCACAAAAGTTCCCACAGCGCATTGCCTATTTGAATTCCAGCCTGTCCAAAATGAATGCAAATTAACTGATCACACTGGGGTAATATTAATGGATAAAAATATAAAATAAAAATAAAGTAAAATACCATCGATATTTAAATAGAAAAAATACTTAAAAATATATTGAAATTTTAAAAGTTATTGAATTATTAGATCAAATAAATTTTTCAGACAATTATAAAATTTTGAAAATCTATGAAAATAAATGGAAAAAAAGTAGGTATATATTTATAAACCCCTTTGACTTCGGGGACCCTGATTTGTCATGCTGTTGTACCCCTGGTGGAAACACTGTACGCGTGGGAAATTGATGGGAACTTTTAATACATTTAAGTGCTCTAAGCAATGCCCTTAATGACAAAAGGAAGAGTCTCAATAATACAAAAAAACTAGCCAATTGTTGGCGTATGTGGGGAAAAAGAAAAAATATATTATGTAACATACGATTCATCTTCATTCTGCTCAGGCCTTTCCCCAACATACTCCTAATGATTTCGCTGATATTCCCTCATGTGAGCCCGTGGCGATGTTCCACGTTGGTGATGCGCACACGGGTTGGAGTTGGTTAACAGGTGAGCCCCTGCCTTAGGACTACTGTTAACCCACTCGCGATTCGGGTTCCAAGGTGCCTTAGAAGGTCTTACCCATCTTCATACGCATAACTCGGTCCGACCCTGGTCCAAGGGGACGACCTCTAACCTAATTGCATTCGTTCAACATCACCCTTTCATTCACACTGACCACATAATCATACATATCGAAAGTAATCACAATGAACAATAAGAAATATATTGAGACAGTAAGAAAATTAGATCACAACATTTATTATAACCACGGAATTTGAATGAGTTAAAATATACAGTACTGTCGGGTGTTACAAGGTCAATTTGTAGCTCTGAAGAGAATCGAGACCGTTTGAAGTCGATTAATTTAAGTCTTCTCCTTCTGCAATCATTTCGTCGATGTCGACAGGTAACCGACGATCCGAAATGTATTTGACCCCTTCGGCTGGAACTGTACGAAAAACTTCCTTCGTGGGGATTGAGTGGGTAGAAGATATTTCCTGAATGGTTGTCTGCGCCGCAGATAACGACGCTTCGAGGGCGGCCATAGCGTTTCTACGCTTTTGGTTCTTTTCTGATCTAGTTGGCCGCTTCCGTTTTCGAGGTGGCGGGTTGCTTTCTGCTGAAGATACTGTGACGGGTGCCACGAGAACTGGGGCCAGGATGGGATCGGAAGGACTGCCTGCCATCGGTCGATAACCCATTAGCACGGGGGCTGGAATGGGTGGCAGATGAGGGCCATGCCCCTCGCAGCTTGATGTGGAAGATTCGGATGGCTGGTGATGAAGGGGAAATACATTTGTTCCATCCTGAATGGGGAATTCTCGTACCCGTTTTGCCAGTTCTGCCTCCGTATAAACCTTGTGGAGGGCTTCGGATTGAGCTTTTATTGTTAGCCTTTGACAGCGGCTCTCCTCCAGGAGACTGTCGCGACAGTACTCCAATCTCAAAATTTTACTCCGCTCTTCCTTCATCTGTGGCGGGGAGAACCACGTTCCTTCGTATAGATCTATACGTTTTTTGAGAGCCCCGATATAGAGGTGGAGTTGTGCAATATCTGCATTCTTGTCTGCACAAGAAAGCACGGGCGAAGCTCCTTGTTCGTGTTGGACGGCGTAGACATCTAAAGATTTAATCAGTTTTTATTCTTATTCGCAATATTCGTTTGTGTGATATTTACAATTTGGGACGTGGGCTTTGTAATTTCATCAATCATTCCATTTAGCGATGAACCGAAAAATCTTTACCATTTATCAGCACTCACATCCATTCAACTCCCAATATTTGAATTAATTCACCAAATCCCTGTAATTTGAGAAAAAGAAAACGGGGAATCCTCGAAAAATAATTTACTTGATATAAACCCAATCCTTAGGTTTACTTTCGGATTGGACAATTTCCATCTACTACACTTTTATTCATTCATTACTATCAATTCTATCCCCTTTATTATATTTCGTAATATTTAATAATTATAATCTCGCTACTGTGTTTTGACGATTTGTGCGTGTGTAGTGTTATAGGGAAATAATTCGATGTCACTGGTATCTATTTATTTTGTATTAATTCCGATCAAAGCTATGAAAAGATCAAAATATATTACTTAAAACTATGTTATAAATTATACTTTAATTATTTTAAACAGCGCGCCGTAAACGTCGTCATAGTGACGCCTGCTCGTGTGTGGCTGTGTGTTATTATTATTTTCTGTGGAGGCTAGTGCGTCTTGTTATGTTGGTCATGGATGCATGCATTACATGGAAAATTATCTGTCTGTATTTCTAGAGGAAACTAAATGTTATATTATGTTGCGATGATGAGATCTACTTACTCCTTCGCTCCTGCATGCAGTCTCGCTATCTCAGAGAAAACTTTTACGTTATATGTCATCATGATGCCATCGTGTTTACTGGGTTCAACTAAGTGAGTGATTATGTGTGTTGTCGTGCATGGCGATCGATGAATATGATGTAATGTTTGGGCGTCTCAGGTAGCTCATAATTTCAAATAATGTCACCGACAGATTTACTACTCTAACTGCGGATTAATCCCTATTCTATCTGGTGGAAATTTGTCTAGAGCGTGCACGTGTATTGATGTTCTCAAGTCAAGGCAATTTGGATTCCTACAGGTATTTTCAGGATAAGCAGCAACATTAGACGAAATAGGGAGAGAAAATTGAATCACCATGCTTATGTGGGTCAATTAGGAGATTACTAGGTGAGCTCGATTCGATTATCAGATTCTCTTTTATGATGTTGGTTTAGGATAACAACAGTCAATGCGTTCGCTCAACAACCTCTATCAGAAATCAATGCACTATCTCTCCTGTCGAAATATTGATGGCTATCTACTACGACCAACTCTAAGCTGGCTGAAAATGATCGACGATTACACGATAACGCTGACGACCGTTTCTACTGTACTTAGGGTAAGTGTTTTCGACAACATATCACGAAATGTTTACTTTACTGTCAGGAAGAAAACGCTTATCGCTGATAACGGTGATTCGAGGGTGGCGATTTATCCTAAAAGTACATCGATGGTAGATCTATCTGCCAACGTCCTGGCGATACAAATCTCTCAGAAAACTTCAAATCTTTTATGCCATTTAACATGGATCTCATTGGAATTTTCGCGAAAATAAAGGCTTCTATCCATGGATGTTTAAGCAACCACTATTCGAAGACGTAAGGAATAGCCCGAGTCAAATTGGAGCTAATAAAATGCAATCGCACATGGTGATGAAGATTTTCAGTTCACAGTTTTTCCGGAATTTTCCATGGATTCATGATTAACATTAAATGTAGTGGCTTCAAATTCTCGATGGACAGTATTTCTACGACGATAACTGATCTCACTCGGTGAAAGGATTTTTCTCAGTGCATTCATATCTCTCACTAGATGTCCTCACCCCTCCTGACCCACCTAACAACGGCATACATTTCTGCCACCGCTCTTAGACCGTCAGGAAGGACGAATCTATCTCTCTAATCCATGCCCATCCAAGATACCATAATGGATTATCATAACAAAATGAAATTAATAAATAAATGAATCAATTCTACTAAAGCATTATCGAAAAATGAAAAAATTATTTACCTGGCGACCACGCCGTCTGAGTCTCGGATATGATGCCCATAATGATGTCCATTGTGCCTCAAACGCTCGAATCCTATCATACTTCCTTCTATGCAATACTCGATTCAAGTTTCTCATATTCTGGCATTTATTTCGTACATTCTCTTCGCAATCCATCCACATTTTCGCATCACATCCGATTCCCAGAAGATATCGTCGTCAGTTCCATAGAGAAAGAGTCATGTTTTTGAATTGTAAATTTTTATTGAAAATAAAATATTTTATTATTATATCAACATCATAAAAATTCATCATTCATATAACTTACTAAAAAACTTCTCCGAGAGTGTTGAAATGAAAATCAAAGATGTCTCGTATGATTTTCCAAATTAAATCTCTTGTCCTCTTAATATCGATCTGAATGAGTTTAATTCGCTAACTGGTAACTGGTTCCGATTTAATGAGCTTGATTGTTGTCTAAGAAGTGGTTCCTGAATCCCTGTAGAGTATTTTGGTTAAATGGTCATTAAAATTTTTACCTGTAGAGTATTTTGGTTAAATGGTACTCTACAGATATTTCCCGTTCCTTATATATTATTTTTGTCCAATCAGGACGCGATCTGTTTGTAATATTATTATTTATTATTATTTATATGTTTTTTATTGTAATATACTAGATTTTAATGACCTTACCTATTTTTTATTATCATTTTATTTATTTTCCTATTTTTTATTATTTTTCTCTTGTTTTTCCTGCGAATTTATTGCTATTTTATTGTAATATAATTTTTTGTTTTAATTAGTCTATGCATTTATTTGAGAATGGTTTTATTTCTATTTTATTTCCTTAATTTCTCGTTTATTTTTCTTAAATTTTTGTTATTTTATTTTCCTTTTATTGTTACGCTTATTGGGTAATTTCCTTTTTGTCCTATTTTCCATCTTAAAGGTTTTATTATTTTTATTAATTATTCCTATCTTTTTATTGTTATTTGATTTATTTTTCCTATATTTCTCTGTAGTTCTCTGTAAACTTTATTTTTATTTATTCTATTCTTTCGTGTGGTCTCTTTTCTCGTCTTTGACTTGATTCTCAACACTCTCGAAGCTTGGCCCAACACAATAATAAATAATTTATTATAAATGAGTGTGTCTTTAGAAAAAAAATAATAAATAATGTTAAAAATAATAAATAATAAATAATAAAATAGAAATAATGTTAATTAATTCGAGAAAAAAATTAATTTATACACAAACACGGTGTACAAAATTTCTATAATAAAAAATAAATAATTGGACAATAAATAAGATAAAAATGAAGCCCGGGATTAAATATATTTTTTTTAAAAAATTTGGTAAAAATACACTTAGGACTTAATTTCGGGAGGTTTTCTATTTTTTGGAATAAAAATAAACTTTTAAAAATTATACAAATATTCAAAATAAAAATTTAATCAATTAAAATGCTTTTATTCTAGTACAACCATATCATCTTCTTCTAAAACATTGTCTTGATCATTTAAAATTGAAAAATCAGCAAGTCTTGTTTGCGATTCTAACTCCCTTAAAATCAATGGACCAAAACGTTCCGGTTTAGCAATTGCTGAAGTCTCAAATGAAAAGGATCTGTCCAAATAACTGGTATGTAAAGAGTTGAAAACGCATTCATTTGTGATTTTACTCCAAGCTGCTTTTACCCAACCAACAACATCCTGTAATCAGGTTTGATATAATTACTTTTCACATTACGTTCTCTTCTGGTTTCAATATAGATGTTAATTTCTTCCCGAAGATAATTCTTAAATGGCTTTTTTATTTATTTAATATATATCGAAAGACAAAATTACTAGGGCTTAATTTCGGTGATAGGGCTACAATATAATTTTTTTTAAAAAATTGTGTTAGGGTTTAATTTCGGAGAAAATACTGATGATTCGGAAAATGTTTTTGATGTTTTCACATCTCTAATTATTATAAACAAATTAATATGTAGGTTTTGTAGTTAATTTACGATAGCATGATGCGGGTGTCATATTTGTGCGCGCTGTTAAATTATGAAAATTATTTGTTGTCGGAACGTGATGGTGAAAGGTTTGTGGAGAAGTTTTCTTCCTGAAATTTTTTTTTTATTTTCAATTGAATATTGCATTTTTTGCAACTCAAAATTTATGTATTTCGGTTAATTCCAACTACTCGTGTCTTTGAACGCACAATTACTTTCCATAAGCCAATCAGTTGGATTTAAATGGCATGCGAATAATTTAGTGTCTTCTGAAATTTTGATTGAGTTTCTATTTATTTTTTGTTCTGGAACTTTGTGATTGATTGATTCCTCGGGGCTTTGTTTGATTTGGTAGAATTTCAAATTCCTGTGGTTCAAAAAATATATGTTTTCTATCGTTTGAGTTCAATAGTTTTTTAAAGAAAAATTATTACTTCAATGTTTCAAAATATTACTGGTTTATTAATTGACAATTAATTAAAAACTGATTTGCGGGTGGTGATGCTTCAAAATCTGTTTTCCATCAATTAACAAAAAAAGAAAGAGCTATGTGGGTGATTACACTCAATCCAAAGGAAGTATTTTGACGATAAAATATCCGCACCTAGCGCGTGTACAATGTACGGATGATATTATATCTGAATTCGCCCAAAAATAAACCTAGAAAAACTTATTTTATGTAAATTAGATTAATGTTATGAAAATAAAAAATAATAAAACTTAATTGGTTGATATTTTATTCACGGTAAGTAAATTTTTCTTTACATCAAGGTGCGATCAATAAAATATTTGTACACAAGCAACCATGCACTTAGGCGGGCCTTACAATTCAAGCCTTTTCATTGATTTTATTCGACTGAAACTTGTTCCATATTTCAGAATACATAAAAATAGTATTCTAATAATGGATAACGTCAATATGCATCGAACAAGGGAGGTTTCAGAAGTTTTAAGAACAAACAATATCGCATTCAAATTTCTTCCGCCGTATTCACCGATGCTTAATCCGATTGAAGAGTTCTTCTCGGTACTAAAATCAATGTTTGCAGCACATAGGATTGAATTCCCCGACAAAACACTTGAAGAAGCTCTTGCGGATGTTCTAGCAAGAGATTTTCAAAACCAATGTCCAAGATTTTTTCGGGATATGGAACGATGGATTGAGCTCGGTCTTGCAAGACAACCATTCTACACTTAAACTCTAGGTTCATCATGTATTTATTATTGTTTATTCCAGTTTTGAATAGATGAATATATAGTTTTGAATAAATGAATATATAGTTTTGAATAAATGAATATATAGTTTTGAATAAATGAATATATAGTTTTGAATAACTCTGTAACTGGGATGATATGTGAAATGTGATGATATGTGATATCTGATGATATCTTACATTTTATAATGAATTGAAAATTGCACCAGAAGACCATCCATTTCCTTTTATCGAAGCGTCACTGAATCCAAATGCTAATAGAGAAAAAACTTCAAATCATGTTTGAAACATCCTGCTATGTATTGGTGGGTCACAGGCAATTCAAATTTTACCCGTTCGTGCTGTTTCCGGCGCAACCCAAGATACAATAACTTGTTTGACCATTCGACACCCGTTGACTGATCAACGTTGATAATATGTCGTATGGGTGAATAATCGCGAGAAGTGAGCGTAACTTTGTATTCTAGTGTATTCGCGGGTTGCCGATTTAAATCCTGTGCCCAACTTCAGTGAAGTCCCTTTACTTTATGTTCTCATGACGCGAACTTTGGGAGGGCTGTTGTCCTATGGCTTATCCCACCAAAGAGACTCCCGTCAATACAGTGTGGATTTGGAAAAATATCATGTGTATCTCTGGAGCAATAAAAATAAAATTCCTATGGGGATGGTCTGTTCCAGAGGTGCACTGACTACATACTATTTGAATATAAAAATGATAAACGTTAAAGATTTGAAACTCTGTCTCAGTTGTCTAATGAACAATCACCAATTAAAATGATGCGATTTCCTAACCCTTATGTGGTAACAAAGTCTATAAATATTTTTGCGAAACTAAATATAAAAATTAATTTTATTGGACAATCCAATCTTCCATCAATTAACAAAAGAAGAAAGATAGCTATGTGGGTGATGACACTCAATCCAAAGAAGTATTTTGACGATAAAATATCTGCGCCTAGCGCGTGTACAACGTACGGATGATATTATATCTGAATTCGATCAAAAATAAAGCTAGAAATATAAATTCTTCTTTACATCAAGGTGCGACCGATAAAATATTTGTACACAAGCAGCCATGCACTTAGTCGGGGGCTTTCCCATTTAATTTGGGTCACAGGTAATCCAAATTTTACCCGTTCGTGTTGTTTCCGACGCAACCCAAGATACAATTGTCTGATGAACAATCACCAATTAAAACGATGTGATTTCCTAACCCTTATGTGGTAACAAAGTCTATAAATATTTTTGCGAAACCAAATATAAAAATTAATTTTATTGGACAATCCAATCTATATTAAGATGTTTTTGTCCTTTTGTTTAAATTTCTTATCCTAGGAGATGGTGGTAAAAAATACTTTGTCAGCGGGAACTCATATTATATTACTAATATTCTATTTATATTCTACCACCAATTGACTTACTAATCTAGACATCGTCAGGATATCATAAGGCTCTTTAAATTTCATTAACATGAAATTAACTTGACTTAATGAGCCCGGCATTCAACATTAATCAAAGGAACATTACAATAATAAAATTAAATGCGGGAAACATAACTAACAGCAATCATGCTAAATAAAAATTACTAAATCTAGCCACCTCATGCAAATATATTACTTATAAAAGTTACAAAGTACAAGTTTCTAGCAAATTATATGAAGAAAAAATCAGCAAGGAATTTAATATTTTATTCAAACCACTTCAAAACAATATTATTTATTTATATTTATTTTGAATTCATTTCGACAAAAAGTAAATAAATCAAGGCAAAACATTTATTATAATTCTATACAAAAGTACTAAAATAGTGAATATCAAACATTACCAATGCCCGATGATTGTGAAATTTCATTTCCATAATCAAGGTATTTCATTGTTGTTGCAGCCTCGTGTTCTTTAATCATTCCTCTTATCACTTCCTCACTGCTCCTCATTTCTTGGTGAATGTCTATGAAAGTTGACTCCTTCCGGAATTCCTTCAAAAATGCTTCAGCTTTGATCAATTTCTCATACTGAACTAAGGTCCTTTTAAACAGCTGGATAAACGATGGATAATAAAGCTTTCAACTAATGAGATTGTATTTACCGTGCTTATACTTGTGTGATTTGCCAGCATCAATCCATTGACTCGATGAGATGTTGTAACATATGGCGAGCGCTTTGAAAGAGCCACCATTGGACAAGCCGGTGCCCAAGGAATGAAATTGATTAATTTGCGTTCCCTAAGGCGTTGAATGGATTTATGAACCTCAGTTGGATCTACATCACCTTGTATGATATTGAGAATCGCGACATAACAATGGGTGATGCTTTTGCTGTCATTTTTATCTAATGGCGTTGACACCATCATATTTTCGGTTGCAATAGTCGGCGCATTACATCAAATACGGTGGTTTTACGAACACTGGTGCTTTGGGAGATATCAGTGGAAAGGGGCGTGTATCCGGTCATGAGGAAATGAAGGCTTGGAGTAGGTGCTAATGGACTTATAAGGCTGACAAGGTCATTGTTCATGAAGCTGGGATATCGCAAAGTTGCTGTGCTTGTTGACATAACTGTTGATACCTTAACATGGTTATTTTGATATTCAATGAAGCATAAATTCCAATATGAATTTATAGTTACTAAGGGAATGAATAAATGTGAACTATTGGGTTGAATATTTCCTTTTAGATACTGTAAATATAGGCAGCATGAAATTTGGGCAGAGAAATGACGGAGTGTTAAAAATATAATAAATTATAACCATTAGTTACTGATATGATGATAATAATATTAATAATAATAATAATAATAATATTAATAATAATAATAATAATAATAATATAATAATAATAATAATATAATAATAATATATTAATAATAATAATAATATTAATAATAATAATAATAATATTAATAATAATAATAATAATAATAATTAATAATAATAATAATAATAATAATAATAATATTAATAATAATAATATTAATAATAATAATATTAATAATATTAATAATAATAATAATAATAATAATAATAATAATAATAATAATAATAATAATAATATTAATAATATTAATAATAATAATATTAATAATATTAATAATAATAACAATAATAATATTAATAATAATAATAAGTAATAATAATAATAATATAATAATAATAATAATAATAATAATAATAATAATAATAATAATAATAATAATAATAATAATAATAATAATAATAATATAATAATAATAATAATAATAATAATAATATTAATTAATAATAAATATTAATAATAATAATAATATTAATAATATTAATTAATAATAATAATAATAATATAATAATAATAATAATAATAATAATAATAATAATAATAATATTAATAATATTAATAATAATAATATTAATAATATTAATAATAATAACAATAATAATATTAATAATAATAATAATAATAATAATAATAATAATAATAATAATAATAATATAATCATAATAATAATAATAATAATAATAATAATAATAATAAAATAATAAAAAGTAATATAAAAAATAAATGAGAAAAAATAGCAATAATGTAATAAAATAAAAATAAATAATATTATTAATAAAAAATAACACAAAATAAATAATAATATTATAAAAATATTAAATATTAATAATATAATAAAGAATAAAAATAGCAATAATGTTATTAAAAAATTAATAAAAAAAATAGTGAAATAAGACAAATTAAAAAATAATATTAGTAAATAATAATAAATTAATAAATGAGAAAAATAATAAATATTATTATTAAAAATAGTAAAATAAAATTTCAGTGAATAACGTTCTAAAATAATAAAAAATTAATCTCAATATTTTAATGGGAGCCATACTCAGACTATAAAGACTTAGTAGATATATTCCATTTTGTAAAATTCAAAAATTAATCGACAATAGCAAGAACCAGCGACATTCGTTTATATGTGGATTTAAATTGTTTGTTTGTCACGCTAAACTTTTACTAGGAATAATTTATTTCAAAGAGACGATTCGAATTTTAAAGTCATCCTACGGAAAATTGTTGGCCAATGTTTCTTGCCTTTTTTCAAGCGTTGTGTAAAAGGTTTGTGTCAGCAAAATATTTTCCAGAATTGTGTTATTTAGTGCCACCTATTTTGCCTTTTGACAGATTTCTTATACTTGCAAATTAATCACAATTTGGGGAGTTCTGAATTTCTTTCGTAATGTTACATTAAACGTATTGTTCAATTTCGGTTGCCTTTGTCTGCTGGTTACGCAGATTTTGATTTGTTTTGGAGGTATTTTCAAATATTAAACATTTTTCATGTTATTGTCCATAATTTAAGAATATTTGCTTGGTATGAGTCCAACAGATAGTTATGTCGGTGGTGAGGCTCTGTCTATGAGAGATTCCAGTAATGGTAAAACGAACACAGTTCCTATTTACTCTACCTCATTGATTGGCAATATTCGTAAAAATAATTGGTGTAGTCGAAAGAGAAATTGTTCGAGATATCAAAGAAAAATTGTGTTATATTGCAAGGAATGCAATATGCTGCTTTTTCATCATTTTTTGAAGAGTTATGAGCTATCAGAAGATCAAGTTATTACCATTGGAAATGAAAGATTCTGATGCCCAGACTTGTTCTAGTCATCATTGTTGGGAATGGAAATTGCAGGTATTCGTGAGACGACTTATAATAACATGATGGAATGCGATGTCGATATTCGTAAAGATTTATATAGCAATATAGTTTTATCAAGTTATTCACCAATATATCCTGGCATTACTGACTCATTGGAATTGGCTCCGTCATCGATGAAAATTAACCACTTACTTTTGATTTTCGAGTTTTTACCTATATCGACCTTCGTAGAAATTGTAATGTTCCTAGTGGAAAACTACGGAAATATCTGAAATACTATGAAAATGTTAAATTATTTATTATTATTAGAGATCCTAATCAATGGTGTTAAATAGCTATAGGTCAATTTTATTTGATTGAAATTATTTTGTCAATTAATAAAGAAAATATTTCCCAGTGCAATTAGTTTAATTAAATTAAAACACTTACCAATTGATTGATTTGCGTGAAACTTGGATTATCTAACCGAAGTCTTTCTCCGGCGATTCGATGGAGTGCTGTGTTATCGAGTACAACCTAGTTATTTGTAATTCTTTCTAAACTCATTCTATATTGGACTCACCACACAGTCAGCATGCTCTGTTAATCTCCGCATGGTAAGGACGCTGTTGTAAGGCTGTACGACTACATCACTCATTTCATCAAGATTCGGAAAAACTGAATATGTTTGGACTATTTTCTTAGGAAATTTATCACTCAACCTCTCAAGAATATATGAACCCATGCCAGATCCGGTACCACCGGCAATGGAATGACACATTATAAAGCCCTGAAATTGGCTAAAGATAAGCGCACAAATTAGTAGACCCGTAAAAAAGAATTACATTTATTCCTAAGATAATTTTAGAATTAAAAATGAAAATTATAAAAATTTCTTCATAAATTAAACATCACAGATCATGTAAGATTTTGATGTTTAAATTTGTTATTTATTTAAATATTCCAAAATCAGAATTTGAATTTTCTTATACAAAAGATACGAAATTAAAATGTAAAGTTTCATAAATTATCAAAATCAATTAAAATTAATAAAAAATTTAAAAAAGTAAAAAACAATATTTTTCAAGGGAAAAGTGGTAACCGATGGCACATGATAATTCTGAAGACAAATAAAATATTTTTAAATTTATTAAAGGCCAAATTAATTGATTGTCAACAAATTAAAATTAGAACTGTAAAATTTACTAATCCTCATTTGGGGATTACAGTAAGAATGGGTTAGCAGTAAATTACAGTGTGCTTAATTCGTATTGTTAACGCTTTTAATCCTCGAGGGACGGAGTGTCTAGGATAGGCGTTTCAACTTGTAATATTTAAGTGATTCAGATTAGTTATGTGTAAGGCGAAAAAATCCTCTGAAGCTAAAATCAAAGTAAGTTATCATCAATTTAGGTTTCTACAATGGTATAAGAATGGTGAGAATTGTAAGAATCAATCAAAAGAACAGCAGGCGATTGCAGGAAAATATTGGGCAATTTAGAGAAAGCACTATTTGATGAAATATAGTACAACCTATATTTCTGATTGTGCAGTTTTGGTAGCAAAGGAAAATGGAATACCATTAAATCGAACTTCAAATTGAATTACTGGTTTTATGTAGAGGCACAAACATTTATTAATACATGTCACAAATTTTATCACGTTATCTAACGATTTTTTTATTACTAGGACTGTAAGTTGTATCAAATATCTACATTTTCGTGTTCCGTGACGTAATCTTTGGAAAAATGCGTTACTATTGGTAATTCACAAAGACAACGATGAAACTCGTATAATGAAAAGAACATATTTTACGCCACACAATCTAAAGCCTGGATCAATCAATATATTATGATACGATGACTAGACTCGATGTTCCCTTTATTTGACATTTGTCAAGGTAAATGCATTGTTTGGAATTCTTACCTGGCCCAAATTTCAAACAAAGAATACTCACCTCGATGTAAAATTATAGTTATATTATAGTTATATTTATTATAAAATGATCCAAAAAACATGAAACTGGTTTACAAGCTTAAGAATATTCTCGAGGAAAATAAAAAAAATAGAACCCCAAGAGTTTTAGATTATTTTTCAAGAGATAATATTAAATAAAAGAAGAAAAAGTATATTTTATTATAACCAACTATATATAAATAAACTTTTAAATGTCAAAATTTATTTATTGAATATCAAATATGATCTAATTTTTTAAAGTACCAATTTTTAGAATAACATATAAATAACCACTAAAAAATAAAATTACATGCCCACTATTTTCTCAGTATTGGACAACAAAAAAGGTTACCGCCAAGTCCATTATTGACAGAGTAGACTGTATATAAATATTGATACAGAATTTGTATAATTCTAACATTTTCAATATAATATTTATTTAAAAAAGCTGATTGCGTACTCTGACAATTTATAACCTCATTCAATGTTCTAAGTTCTTAAAACATTACATTTATTATACAAAGTCGCAAGTTACACATTGTATAATTGTTCATCATAGAACACTTACATTTATTTTAAGTCATTAAATATTTTCCAAAAGATAATTATTAATAAATTATTAATAATCATTTATCGTCATATATCATATAAATTATCACCAAATTAAGAATAAATAGAAATTTTAATGTATTTTCAATTCGTTTCATTGATAAATAATCAACATTAAAATTTATCTTGATTTTATTAAAAGATTAAATTTTGAAAGTGCATTAAGATATACTTCATAAACCGAAGAAATGTCATATTAAATATGTCTTAAATGAAATAAATTCATACTTCCAAACTGTCACTGCCTTCAGCTTCTCTATCCATAATATCAAAAACTTCTTCCTGGCATTTTTCAGCTTGCGCATAACCTGATGCCCAGTTATTTCCTGCCCCACCACCTTGTTTGGAAACAAAAACATTTTCATTGTTGTACAAATGATTATAGGAGGATTTCATAATATTATCAATGACTCTAGGCTCTAAATCCACTAAAATGGCGCGAGGAATGTAATGATCATCATCTGCCTATACGAATTAACTTTAAATTTATTTGTGATAAAACAAACTTGATAAAAAAATACATCCTTCCTATCAGTAGTACTTGTAACAAAGTCATGTAATGTCCCATCTGGTCGAATTCCATGTTCAACACATAATTGTTTCCAAAACTCTAATCCAACTATTTTTAATTATATTTTAAATTAATTAATTAAGCAATAACTAATCACTTTGATTTCCACATTGTCCTAATTGCAATGTAATTAAATCTCTAGGCATTTCAAATTACCCTCACAAATTAGAATATTAAAACAAGGATTATTAAGAATACTTATAAATTACTAGGTTAATCTGTAAGATAACTGAATAAAATCTGCCGCAACTTATATAAAAACATTTGTTACATTTAATAGTATTACAGATAAATAAATTTTTCGATTTATGAAGAATAATCATGGAAATTAGGACAATTTTGAAAATTGGTTCAACACAATGTAATTGATTTTTAACAATTGAGTTATTGATTTGTTTTAAAACCTCAATAGTTATTTCGAAATTCAGAAAAACAAAAATACTACAAAGTAGAAAACAATATTTTGAAAACTAGTAAACCATGAATAAATAAAATTATTGAACACAACAGGTTACAAACATCAACATCTTGATGGGTATACTGTAAGGCATGACCTTCTGTCCCCTCGTCAACTTTCTTCTCCTGTCAATACATTTACTCCTATTTATTTGCTTCCTTAACTACGCATAATTATTTAATTGACTGCTAAATGGCTGTCGCAAGCGACGTTGGTGCTGCAATTTAATGTGTGTCCGTCAGTAAAAGAGCCAATATTTTTTCAAATTTTTATTAAAAAAAAATAATAAAAGGGCCCATAAAATTTATAGCCTTGGGTGCCCTCAAGAATAAATCCACCCTTGTCTGAACTTATTACTAAATTTTTAATGATTCATTTGGATATTTTCTTTGTTATTAATTAAATCAAATCTTTGATCATCATCATTGATAGTACTTTGATGTTATGATTCTAAATCAGTTAAAGACTCAACTGATATGATAGTTGTACGAAATCTTTTTCGTGAAGAATTGCTTTAAGACATGAAACAAAAAAAATTAGTTCAATACAAGAGCAAGGATGTTTTTAATATTATTTAAGAAAAAATAAATTGTTTTTGGAAATTAATTTTTTTCTAATAATCAAATTACTTTCCCTAATTTAAAATGTCCAGTAAATATTATTGAAAATAATTTCTTTTTAATTCCACTGGCGTTTTAATTCCCACGATCAAATATTAATCTATGATTTACATAAATATTCACATAAAAACAAGTTTCTGTCCATCAGGTAGTTTATTTACAAAAAAATTGTAAATTTAATTTTAATTCATAATTTTTTCTTAATATGTTTACCTGAGAATGAATTCAAGATAAAAATGTAGTGCATCCTCAGTTGTTCACTCTATATAAATACAGTAAAACTTTATTAATTCGAAACCTCGTTAATTCAAAAACCTAATAATTCGAACATTTTATCGTCAAAATACTTCTTTGGATTGAGCGTCATCACCCACATAGCTATCTTTCTTTTTTTGTTAATTGATGGAAAACAGATTTTGAAGAATCACCACTTTGCACATGCAAAATCCATTGTCAATTACTGAAACAGTAATATTTTGAAACATTGAAGTAATTATTTTCTTTAAAAAACTATTGAACTCGAACGATAGAAAACATATATTTTTTGAACCACAGGAATTCGAAATTCTACCAAATCAAACAAAGCCCCGAGAAATCAATCGACCACAAAGTTCCAGAACAAAAAATAAATAGAAACTCAATCAAAATTTCAGAAGACACTAATTTATTCGCATGCCATTTAAATCCAACTGATTGGCTTATGGAAAGTAATTGTGCGTACACAGACACGAGTAGTTGGAATTAACCGAAATATATAAATTTTGGGTTTAAAAAACGCTATATTCAATTGAAAATCAAAAAATATTTCCAGGAATAAAACTTCACAAACCTTTCCTTATCGCGTTCCGACAACAAATTCCTTTTATAATTTAACAGCGCGCACAAATATGACACCCGCATCATGCTATTGTAAATTAACTACAAAACCTACATATTAATTTGTATTGAATAATTGGAGATTTGAAAACATCAAAAACATTTTCCGAATCATCTGTATGTTTTTATATTTAAAATGAAACTCTTATTTATTGTCCAATTATTTATTTTTTTATCATAGAAATTTTGTACACCGTGTTTGTGTACAATTTTTTTTTGTTTTCTCGAATCAAGATTTTCTCTTTCTACATATTAGGCCTCTATTTATTGTCAATGGACAATATTCATTTTTTTTCCTATACCTTTTATACCTATCTCGTAATTTTATTATCCTCTAATCAAATTGCTTTGGATCCTTTTTTTTGCTTTATGGCTTACCCCTTATTAATTATTCGTTGGCTGATTCAATTGCCTCTAGATAATTTGATCGACCACTCTGGTTTTCCACTGGCTCTGGTTTTCCATTTGCTTATTAACTTTTAATTAATTTTAGTTTTTTGTAATTATTTCCTTCAAGGGAGCCCCCATTGAATTTATT
The DNA here is from genome assembly GCA_959609185.1 of Schmidtea polychroa. Taxonomy (NCBI): domain Eukaryota; kingdom Metazoa; phylum Platyhelminthes; order Tricladida; family Dugesiidae; genus Schmidtea; species Schmidtea polychroa. The sequence continues at coordinate 50,264 of CAUHTR010000482.1, read as the reverse complement.
TTTATCATATATGGACTCGTCTCGTTTATTATACACAATAGGTTTCCCCATTGTTTGTAGTTTTGATATCAACAAAGCCGGGTAATAAAAACCCATAGGATCGAACCCGAATATATTACCAGGTTTCATATATATATAGCTATCAAATGCTCTCCACCAAGATGAGACGATTGAGTATTGACGATTATTGCTTGATTATTGCTCAAATATGGAATTTTATCAAGAGGAAAAACTCCCACAAATTCATTTCCCAATATCTGTTTTCCGATTTTATCGACCTGAACAGAACTACTTTAATAAATTAAACAGTATTAAAAACAACTTACTCCAGAACAACTTTCGATATTTCTATATATATTTATACCGACACGGTTCTATTCTATGAAGAACCCTTTCACAAGCGTGGACGATCGCGCAAGTGGAAGGACGGCCATTACATGTTATGATGGTCTTCCCGCCAGCCAACTCTGACTTAATTCAATTATAATTTGTACCAGAGTAGACAGGATTGATTTTCTTTTGAGACAAAAGTTAATGGTACAAGTTTGCTGATGAGAATGACGAGTTGCCAGGCACAAAAATTTTCATAAAACATAACTGTGTGAAGAGCAAACTAGCAACATGACTCCGTTACAGTTAAATTCGATTTAGATAGGAAATAGAGTCAAATTAAGGTACCGCCAGCGATTGGGTACGATAGGAACAGATGAGTTATCTCGAATATGACACGTCTTATTTTCGAATTAAATTAAGAGACAGATATATATCTGTATAAATTAAAGTTTTTGTTTTCTCTTTCAGTGATCAAATTAATGGAAGACTTGTAGCAGAGCTTCAACGTCGAATTATTAAATTCAAGGGACGGTGCAGGGAGATCGAGAGTACCCACCGAGATGCAGAAGTGCCTGAAGTTAATCCAACAACGCAGCTACAGAGCGCTCAGGACCAGGTTGAGAAAAAAGCGCTCAGGCTCCATGTCCAACAGCTGAAAAATCAAGTAAATCAGAGCGTCATCAACCAGAAGCAGGCTTAACAGATTCGGCCTCTCGGTCTCTTTTTTATAAATATGTTCTTGTATAGTTGCTTTCGTTGATTAAACGGTGATATTAATAATCAGCCAAACCATGGGTACAAGTGATCATCGGTAATGGTACCTAAATGAAAGTCGGACGCAGGCCTTATATCGGCAGTCCGGGAACCGCATGAGTGCTTACCGATTATAGTAGATAATGACATGCTCACTTTTCGCTGATATTTTTAATATTATAATCAGAAAGTGTTTCTCAGTGGAATTTGGTGTAGTGCTTTCATAATACAATTTATTGAATTTTTTATATTATAGATTTTATTAATGCAAAAAATTGGATAATTAAGAAAAACAGAGCAGATAATTATATCTTCAACACCTTATTACAAAATATAAATAATCACTAATTTTCAAGCATAACTCCAATAAAAATACATTAGATATGGAATTATAGTGGAGAACTTTATTAATATACTCATCGTAACCAAGTTTACTTTAAAGAGATTCAAAATAATTCTTTACGGATAAATTACGATTGTTATTTTATCGAATATAAAAATCTATTTTCAATTTATAATTTTGCTCAACCTTTTGCTTTCTTTTAAAATTAATATTTTTTGTAATTAATTATTAAGACAAAATGGCTAAAAACTCAGTTTATTAAACAAATCATAAATCATATTTTTTATATTCCATTCCATCTGGAGGTTTAGTTTCAACTTGTTTTTCTTTAACTTCAGACCAATTAGTACTTAAAACCGTTCCATGGGATTCAGTCTAAATGTTGATATCATATATTTAATTGTTAAATGCTATCACTCACAAAACTCTTAATCATAGCCTTTCTTGTTTCATCATTGCCATCTTTATATATTTTTTGAAACAAAGAATTTAATGGATCATTATCGTCTTCTATTTCATTAGACAAACCATTCATAATTTGGTCCCAATTTTTATTAACCTTTGGCTTACCTTAATTAAAAAATAAAATTTTATCAAACTTGATATTTTCGAACTTTCAACAACTCTTTCTAAATTTGACCAATTAATGGGTTCTTTTTTCGGTAATTTTATTTCAACTTTAGTAGAATATACTTTGTACGAAGAACTCTCTGGGATTATTACTCCAAACAATTCAAATGTATGATTAAGTTCTTCTGATTCGCTATTGTATGATATCTCAACCTAAATAATAAAAAATTACTTTTGTATATATATAAGAATAATTTACTGAAGACTCATTAAATGTGATTTTGAGCAATGAGGAATCTACATTTTTAATTAATAAACAAATAGTCACCGCTGATGGCGTTTGATACCACTCGTGCCTAGAAAATAATTATTGATGAAATAAATAACAAAATTTTTCATACTTGAATTTATCGAAATTCATAGAAAACTCTAATGTAAACAAGACAATTGATTAATAAAACAAATTAAATTTAAACAATATGTATCCTGTTCCAGATTTTTAATTCACGAAATATCAATTTACATCTATCGTTTAGAAAAAATTGAACAGTTTTGTCAAATGGCTCTAAATATTTAATTTTAAATTATATGTTGTATGAAATTCTCTACAACTGCAAGACACTAGTGATTCTTCAGTCGAAATCTTACTCATATGTGATCAACCCAAGGATATTTAAAAATAGTTATTTTATGAAAATAATAAAAAAAGTGATTTTTGAAATCAAATTTATGTAAATTAAAACTGATTTTCATATAAGGGCATTATGGACATTAAAAATATTATTCTAATAAATATGTGAAGTTTTTATTTTTTCAAGATCATTTAATGTTATGTCTTATGTCTTATACAATTGTGTTCAGGTTATTTTGCTTAATATTTAAAAAAATTAAAACATGATTCACGAAAATGGAAAATGGAGAGTTGGTGGGTTATATGTGTTCACAATTTTACTCTTATGTTGTTTCCAGCGCAACCCATTTACAATTTTGAGTAACTTTTTGGTACCGGTTACACTAAAAACGCTTGCAATGTATCAATTTGGTGCTACCTGCTTCTAAGATAAGGTCCTCATGTATCTCAGCTATTTTACATGTGAAATAATAGTAAGCAATATGTTGGTTACTTATGGGAGTATCATTTTTACATTTTACATACATTAGGGGCAATTTAGATACAAACTCAACTCCTTCCTAAGCACCTCCATGACTATTGTAATCTAAACCATTTGTGTACCCATGGCAACGACCATGTTGGTACTGTACACAAAGGCGAAAAAACAATAAGAAAAAACAATAATTTAAATAAGTTTAGTTAACTTTATTTTAGTTTCATTGATTTAAACAATCTGGTTTTATAAATTTTATAATTCATCTAATTTTTCTCCTTTTATTCTACTTTTTATCATTTTATCAGTTTACTAGATATTTTATTTTAAATTTTAAATTTATTTATTTAACAATTTTTCATATTATTAATTAATTTATTACCCATTATTTTATTTATTATTATTTTATTTTTTTTGTTGTTAGCTATTCCGAATGCGATATTTCTCCTAACTGTGTTAGTGATCGCGACCTTTTTTTGCGTTCCTTTATTTTATTACCCGGTCTTTTTTATCATCAATGTGTTATGTACTTTAATTTGTATTGATTGGTGTTCTAATTTAAATTAGTGCGATTTTTATGTTATATATTTTTGATTCATTAAAACAAGCTCTCAATTCTCGGTTCTAGCCCAACAAATATAAGGCGGCTTAAGCCTGAGGAAACCATCGCAGGAGAAACTTTCTGTCGTCAAAACTAGTGAGGATAACAACTAATTACAATAATAACCCTAACAATAATAAAGATCCTATTAATTTACAATAATGGTAATAGTAATAATCTTAATAATACTGTTGGATGATGAGAGTAGACCAATCGAAACATTCGTCCTATTTAAATACTATAGGATAGGATCAAATAAATATACTCAGAAAAACGATCAAAATACATGTCATCACCACCTCAAAATTTCAATATCAATCCAATCTAAACCCAACATCAATTATATGACATTTTATATGATAGACAATTTATTTGGCTGAGACAGTTATTTTATTATATTTTGATATTGATTAACAATTTTATATTTATGATCAATTTATTATTAACGATTTTTATTTATTATAATAAAACAATTTATTTGAATTTGGTGTAAATATTTTTATTCTACTCTATGGTGGTTGTGTGTTTTGTTGTAGTGGGTAGTTTAATCTTGTAAAGGTGCAATTTGGGGCATAGTCCTGTAGGTGTCTGCAGATCTGCAAGTAGACATTGTAATTGAAAAATTTCAACCACTGCGAAGAGATCGTTAACTCGGGTGAGCTGCACAGAGCATGTCAGTGTGTGGATAGTCAAATTGATCTAACGGAAATTTAATTGATCAAAGAGCTCACATTTCAGTATATTAATATGTACAATAATCGAATTGATCAAATTCAGTATAAAAGCTGAAACAAAATCCGCAAAATCATCACAAAATATTTTTACACTAAAATATAATGGTAAAGAAAAAAATTATAAATTGGCTCAAGGTAATCTTGACTAATTTGCTGGGGTTATAAAATAATAAAAATTAATATTGAATTATATTTGTAATTAAAGGAATGAGAGAAGGGTAAGACTGATCAAGGATAGAATTGACAATGCGAAGAAATAAAATGGGTAAAAGGGTTCGAGAAGGTGCATCAGTTTATGGGAAAAGCACAAAAAAGGTGAATTGAGAAAAATCGATAAAAGATTCATATATTCGAATAAAAGTCTGGTAAAATTGGTCACGGGGGAACCGATAGCGGGGAATAACACGGTGATAGTGTAATTTTCAGAAAGTGCTAAGAAGATTGCGAAAGAGTGCGTAAAAGATGAAAAACAAGAAAATAAAATTAATTAATTAATTAGCTAGTAGAAAGAAATCCCGAGTTGGGTAGACAAAGAGAAAAGTAAACAGAAGGAAGAGTTGGGCCCATTATCATGTCACAATGATTAATGGAAGAAGATTAAGAAAAAAATAGTGCATGCAGAAAGGCCCGGGCGGGCCATTGATTATCTTTGTTCGTTGGACTATTTTGGGTGACAGCCGAAGCAGATATGTGGAGTCGAATGTCAAGAGAGAGATTGGCTCGGAAACAACCATTTGTCATCCAGATTTCGAAGAGTATATAAAGAATGGGAAAATCAGAGCAAACCGGCATTTTGCCTCAGCTAGGAACACGAAGAAACCGAGTTTAGCGTAATTAAGAAGTTAGGGAAACGAACGGATAGAGTTAAGAAATATTTGAGACGTGAGAAGAAAATTGAATTGGAAGCGGGCCAGATAAAATAGAAAATAATTCGTTTAAAAGGTGAATATTGATAAAGATTTTGAGAAAGCATCAGCGCCGAGCGGAGAACCAATTAAACTGGTAAAACTCTGTCGTTGATTGTATCATTGGATTGTGAGAGATTTGTGATTCAAATATACGCTGGGTAGTGTATTATTTTGTTAACTACGATTAAAAAGACACCTTGAGTCAGGTTACCGACTTGAATTAATAAAACCAAAATAATTTTTAAAACCTAAATCAGTCAACAAAAATTGATTTACAAGTAACTTCCGCACAAATAACACAACAAGCACCCAATATAACATATTTGAATTAAATATAGATCAAATATAGATCAAGAAATCAATATAAACATTTTTGTTATACCCTGATTTGTGATTATCTGAAGACCTGTAAATTTTTAAAAGTAAATAATTATTGTTCAATAAAGTTTATAAAAGACTTCAGACTCATTTCCTTTGATCTAAGAATCACCCCGGAGTTGGGATTTCAAATAGAAATATTTGAGACCTCAACAATAGTCACCCTAAACCTATGATGAAAAAGGGGGAAATTCATTCGAATAGTAAGTACAAAACTTCGACAAAATAACCACAAGCTTAATCCTAATATTAATCATAGTTCAAATCCTAGGAATGAAAGATAGCAGTTGTAAAAATCAGGTTACTAATAATGGGTAGACCAATTAATAATGAAAAGCACTCTGATTTTAATGATAATATTTAATTAATAATAACAATAATAATGACGACCATGCTGATACGTATCAAACGGCAGAGGTTAAAGGTCTGCGTTGAGTCATTAATGATAACTTTGGCATTGTTGTCTTTGATTTCTATTAACCTATATGGTTTTGAATATCTAGGTTGCAAGCTTGAATCTGAAATGTTCCGGACGTAAACATGTGATGCATTCTGGAATGTTCTTGGAAAGTACGATTTGTATGTGGATGCCGAAGAGAAACTGAGATTACTGTCTATCGACAAAAAATGATCTCTTGTGATTGAGATATCATCCAAAGTTGGAGAGTTACCAAAGTTACCAATTTGGTATTAAAGAAATTGCAATAACTTTTGCAGTAATGTTAGTATGGTAACATGTGGATCTGGGAACAAAGAACTATTACGTAATCGATGACTTCAAAAAGGAAATTACGTCATACATACCAGTGGTAATTTTTATTTTATTTTTTTTCAAAATTACATAACAAAGAACTATTACATAACAAAGAACTATTATATAACAAAGAACTATTACGCAACAAAGAGATATTACATAACATAGATACATTGCATAACACAACCATACATTTAAACAAAGACATATTACGCAACAAAGACATTTTAACAAATACATAAATTTAAATAAAGGACTATTACATAACAAAGACATGTAGCTCATAAATATTACATAACAAAGAAATTTTACCAAAGACACATGACTCATCATACTTTTTAAATATATTACGTTGCGGTATTTTAAATTTTAAATATATTTTAAAAACATATTTTGACGCTAAAGTTGACAGAATAAAATTATTGCACATATTTTGCATTATTATTATCATATATACTCCTAGTCTATCCAACAAGATATTCTGTCCCACTATGGGTACTTCTCACAAAAGTACTGCTCACAAAAGTACTGCTCACAAAGGTACTGCTAAAAATATTCAAGACAAAACTTTAACATATTATTATTATTATCAATACACACACAATGTATAAAAAATACAAGTAAAAAATTGTTCACAAAGGTACCGTTAAAAATATTCAAGGCGATAAAATCAATACATTTATTAAATAATTTAACCACATCATCGAAAATTATCATTTTCAAAATAATTATCATCTGCTGGATCATGGGAATCATCTGAATCATCTGCTGAGACAGCTTCTGCTGAATCTATAAATATTTCGGTGTCACCGTCCCTTATAATGGCCATATGCCAAACTTTGATTTTTATCCACCCAATTCGCTTATCATCTCTACATGTCAAGGCTTTTTTATTATTTTTGATACTAAAAAGTTGGTGATTTTTCGATGTTATTCTAAACTGAGGGATTGTATATATTTTATCGTTTAAATAACAATCTAGATACGACTGATGTGTTAGTCAAGTATCTTTCATACTAATCCCTTTAGCCTTCATACTTTCCTCATCACCCATCAAACTGTAACATTTAGGTTTCAAGAACACCCAATCTTTATATAATAACCCTTTATTCTCGTCTTTGAATTTACCAATGACAGAATCAAGGTTCTTACTATATAAAGGATGATTTGGGTCATAATTCGAAATATCTAATAATTGATCTCTAATCATCGCAGGTAAAAGAATGTCAAGACTACAATGTTTAATTTCCAAGAAGAAGGAATCTGTGTCCCCAGCAATGATATTAATTTCGCAGTTGAATTCGTCGCGATATTTGCAACTCTTCATACTGCAGATGGTACATCCTGAGTTCTGTTCGAAACCAACTTTTCGAAAATCCACGAAAATAGATGATGACCTGATTTCGGTTTTATTGAGGAAGGATTGTATCTGTTTGAATAGACCTAGTGACATTGGTCAAACTGTACTAGATTTATCCAAACTCAGGATGTACCATGGTCTGTATGTATGTTGAAAGAACGGCCTTCAAGCATATGTCTGAAATGTTTAATCGCCTGGTAAATAACTAGAAGTTTGCGATCAAAAGCTGAGTATTTCATTTGAGCAGATGAAAGTTTTTAGGAATAAAACTCTAAAGGTTCTGCGTAAAAAAATAAATTTGATGTAACACGGTGCCAATACCTATGTTTGAAGCGTCCGTGGTTAAACGAAATGACAGATCTTTTTCGGAATAATGTATTTCGGACAAAGAATATTTAGCTGCTCTTTCAAAAGCTTCAAGGGAATCCTTGTTCCAGATAACTAAAGATTTCTTTGGTTTAGAACAAAGACTTGAAAGTGGTGAAAGAATTTCAGAAACTTTGGGAATGAATCTATGGCAGTAGTTCACCGTTCCAAGAAAACTTCCCAGTTGTGTTACTGTTTTCCGAAGAGGAAAATTGCGAATGTTGTCAAGTCTGTCCGAAGGTGGACAAACTCTGTCCGCGAAAATTAAGTGTCCTAAAAAACGAACTTCTTCCTTGAAAAATGAACATTTATCACTGTTGATCTGCAGATTATGTTCATGTAATGCGTTAAAATATGCGTCTGTCGTGTTTATGAGTTTCATTGTCCTTAGAACCGACGAGAATATCATTTATATATGGAATCGCATATGGTAAATCCATTAAAATTTGATCAATGTACCTCTGGAAGATTTGGGCAGAATTCTGAAGACCAAATGGCATGTAAATATATTTAAAAAGGCCAATTGACGTCAAAACGGCAGTTTTTTCAATGTCAGAATCTCATACGGGTACTTGATGATATGCCTTGACGAAGTCTATTGTGGAAAATACCCTTGTGCATGTGAGTCGGCATGGAATATAAATCATGTATTGTGATCATATTGAAATGACGATAATCACCACAAGGTCGAAAAGTACCGTCCTTCTTGGGGACAAGATATAATAATGAAGATCATGGTGATTTTGATCTTCTAACGATTCCTTCGTTCGAAAGTTTAGAGAATTCGAAATGGATGAAGTCAAGTTTCTCATTTGCGAGTGGACGCACTTTACAACTAACAGGAAGAGAGGCCGTAGTCTCAATGACATGATATTAGGATGTGGACGAGCTGACCTTCAGTGGTTTAGGTTAGAGTATTTCTCTAAAATAGTGTGAACAATTTATCTTAGGATGAACAATTTTTGTGGGCACTAGAATGATGGCTGATGACTTAGGAAGGTCATGGATGTTTGTATCAGTAAGTAATGTCCGCAAAGGCGTGAACGAAAAATCAACAAGCAAATCGTGAAAGCTCAAAATGTCTGACCCGAGTATGTGATGAATAAGCTCTGCGACACAAAATTTCCATACGAAAGATCGATTTAAAGATGGCAATACGAAATTGATTGAAAAGGAGCCATGTGTATTGACTGTGCTTCCGTTTGTGTCTTTCAAGGTGAAAACGAATCGTCACAAAGAGATTCATATTGCAATGGAAAAATGGAAAGACTAGACCCTGTGTCCACTAGAAAATCAAGCGAGTTCGAAAAGGTCGGAGCCACACTGAAAGATGAGGATTCAGCTCTTACTAGATTCAGTGTTGGAGGTAGTTTGCCATCGACTTCAGCCGCGAGAAGTGATGGCATTATTAGTTTTTTTCAATGTTCCTTGGTGAAATGGAATTATAGGATTTACAACTTATAAAACATTTATTTGTTTTATCGCCAAACCGTACGTGATAGATGCACTTATCCACTATTTTAAGAATGGCTAGTTTAATTTGCCAGCTACATCCAACTTTGCAGTAATTTGCTTTCATACCGTATCTCGAATGATAGAAGCAAATGTTCAGAGAACCTTGAGACTGAGAACGTCTACGGTATGATGATGTCTCCTTAAAATTCAGAGAAAGGAACTTTTGACGGTCAAGATGAGAAATACGGTCAGTTATTTCACTGATAGCGCAAAGAATAGCGTTTTCTATACCTGAAGGAATAGGTGGGCTAGCTATGGGAAGGCTATTTAATGGGACAATTTCGTGAATTTTGTTGGCCATTTTTGGGAGCTCAATAATGTCTTCCGGAGAGGACAGGACCAGAATTTTCTGTGTTTGTGTTTGTAAAACACTAAGGAAAAACTGACACAAAATTTTATGGTCAGATGTAGTTCCACCTTGTATTTGTTCAAAGTCCGCGATGGCCTTTTGCAAAACCTCTGATGGTTTGCATATCCATAAAGACTGGGCTTTAAAATATTTTGAGAAAATCACCTTTCTTAGGACGGGGTACACCACGAGCAACTCTTGGCTTTTTTGGAACTATTTTGGGTTTCTTATCATCAATTTTGGGATCACTGTCTACCGTAGATGGTGCTCCGCCATATATAGGGGAATAAGATATAATAGTGGACTCTGAGGTGACGCCGGCGTCAAAAGTTACTCATCGTTTATTAAAAGATAGCAACAAAGGACCGCCACATGAAAAATGTTGCTGTAGTGTGCCGATAAGTTTTGACACCTTTATCGTAACTTCCACGCTGAAAGGAGCGAGTTTAGATCCAAAAGATTACAGAAAGATAATAACGACCCGTGTATGGTGTATATGGCCGAATAAGTTAAATTTTATTAAAAATAAATAAAAATATATGGTGGGGAATAATAATGATATTAATAATCATGATAATAATAATATTAATGATAGTAATGATAATAAGGATAATAAAAACATAATAATAATAATGATAATAATAATAATAATGATGTAGGCGCGCCATTTTCCAAAAATTGGGAACGAAATATAATGAATTTACCCTTTGAGTGGTTCGTCCGGTCACTTCTGACACCACTGTGATGAATTATTGTCATTAGAAGAACTAGAGATGACTGCTGTTGCAGCTGACAATATTAATTGTTTGTGGGAGTTAGTTTGAGATAGATGAGTGGCATTTTCATCATTTTGATAATTGTTAATGAAATCTGATTGAATGAATATTGTAGTATTATTGTCCACAAGTTCGCTTGGTTCATTCTTTTTTATCACCTAATTCGATTGAACTTTTACAGATATATTCTAATAGTTTATCGTTTTCGTGTACTGCATTATTTCCATCGCCAGAAGTTTCTTTAATGATGAAGTAGACGCACAATGAGACCAATAATACGATAATTAGAACTCTATTTAAGCTTAGACCGATAATTAAATGAATTATATTATCGTTGCTTATTTGAAAATACTGCATCAGCGCACAAATGTAAAATCAAACAATTCCCATTAGAAGTAGATGAAATGCATGATAGATCATTGTAAGAATCAAAAAATGCAACTATATCTTCTATATGTATATATCAAATAGTTCGTTCAGGGTAGTAAGAAAAATAAATTAACAATATATATGATCTTTATTAAAAATTTCTCAATAAGCAAAATTCCAAGCTAATTTACAAAAAACTAAATATTTAGAGAAAATGTTTTTTTATAATGAAGGTTTAATAATGAAGGTTTACACACACCTGGATTTTAAAAGTTTGATATCAAATTTGTGTATATAAAAAACTAAATATTTAGAGAAAATGTTTTTTTATAATTTAATAACTTTCAATAAATGTTTTTAATAAAATCTCAAAACGCCTGTAAAATCACTACAGTCACCCATCCTGAGATTTGAACCCACAACCCTCTGACATCTTCAATATCAAAAAGAGTACGCGCCCACTAAACCACCTTTCTCATAAAAAAATTATCATTTTATTATAAACATTTATTTTATTATAATCATATAAGAAAAGGTCATATTTGAACCAAAGTACTATAATGATGCCGATGAATGTGATAACCACTGACAGGTGAGAAATATAAACCAAGCTAATTACATAGTATTAAGTAATATTTGCATGGGTACCGGGGATAAGATATTATATAATTTTATAAAATTGCATAATTCAAATATATAAATATGTAAACTTAACCACAAATTGGCTGTCGACTATTTTTCTAACAATTAACTTTGAAGCTTTTATGTCACTTAGATTACCTAATTGGAAATTATTATCCTGTCTACATAGTAAACTGGATTACAAGGTTGTCAATATCACAACCAAAGCAAAAGGTTTAACACGCTCAAACTCTTTATATAAATTATACCTTGTCGTTGGCTTCACAAAGCTGCGTAAATTAACTTTTTGACGCTTGAGAATTGTGACATAACGACACACCAATAGATGACTTATTCAGGACTATATAGCTTTCTATCCTCTAGTTGCCTAGGTCTTGTTCCTCTAAGGAACTGACAGATGAACTGCCAATATGTCTCAATGATTAATTGTGTCGATAAACTCTCTTTCTTGCTTGTGGCGTATATGGGTCAAAACAATTGTTGTAATAATTTTAAATAAACTATTTCAATGAATAAAATGATAAAAAGGAAAACATAAAAAGTTAATACCAGCTTTACTCAAACTTATAACATTACGAAAAGTACGTTATATAAAAATGACTACTCACTTTCGGTTCTAATAATATAAATCAAAATAAAGTAGAGAAATTTGCATAAACATAAAGGAGAAATTGACTGAAAATAAGGTCCACCGCCATAGACAAATTTGATATCAAACTTTTAAAATCCAGGTAAACCTTCATTATTTCTCTTCCTTGTTTCCTAATGATGATTCATTGGGCTCTTCTTTCAGTAAAGAAATCGCCTCGAAATTTATCCAATCGGATTAACTGCTTATTTAATTCCAGTGCTTGTTCAGAAATGAACCAGGTTCCTTTAACACTAGGACGGCCAGAGCGGTCATTTTGACCGTTAAGCAATTTCATTTTTATTTTGTGAGAAAACGAAAAGGAATTAACGTCTCATATTTTGTGACAATTATTCATTTTTTAGTGAACTTGTTGTGCATATCAAAGCTTCAATTATAGCATTTGTCACGACTGAGATAATGAGGCCATCCCCATGGAAGGCCGAACCGGTCAATTTGACCGGTATCTTGAAACACACAAGAAAGTCACACATAATCATCTTACATACTAGAAAATATAAAACCAAATATAATTTACACACAACCGAAGCATTTAACAGTCATTTGGGAATGTTTTCCACAGTAAACTTTACTACATACATGGCATATAGCTCCGGATTTGTTATGACAATGAGGAGCAGAACAAGTTTTTCGCTTCTTTAATTTTGGTTGTTCAGAACAGAGTTCACCAGAGATGGGACTTGCTGTTCGACGGCTTTTGAACTCCTCACAAAGAGATGTAGCTAATTCAAAAATAAAATCCCTTCTTTTTATAGTTGATCCCGTAGCATCTTTGAAAATAACATGAGCGTTGAGAGCTGCTTTATCAAGCAAATCATAGAAAGTAGCGACTGGCCATCTTGCTGTTGCGGCTTTACTGCTGTATAAACGCAACATGCTATCCATGGTATCTACAGCTGTCTTATTTTTGTTATAAAAGTGTATCATTTCAGGCTTTCTCTTTTCGTCAGATCTCACACTAGCAGTAGAATGGAATGTTGACATGACAATGACTTTCTTGTCCGATTTGCCTTGATAGGAAACAGTGACAGTGTTTTGACACGATAAATGAGTCGATTCAAAAAGAGGCTTTTTCTCCAAGTGAGCTGATGATAAAAAGCGTGAATTTAATCTTACAGTACCAACCAATGTTGTTCGATTTACAAGGAGATGTTCAGCTAGTGAGAGACTTGTAAAGAAATTGTCAGTGCAGACATTGTATCCTTTATTGAAAAAATGGCTCCATTAGTTTCCTGACTACAAAATCACCCAGCCGTTGTGTGCGCAGGGAATCTGCCAACACTAATAGCGTGATTGTTTTCTACTTGATTCCAAAGAGTGCCATCCCTGCCAGATAAAAGCTGATTTTCTAATGAAGAAATTGAGCTATTGACTGACTCATTGTCACTTTCTAACGAACAAATTTATTATTGGATTCTAATGAAAACACGGTTTTATAATGTTTGTTATCCCAAGAAGTTCAAAGATTTTCTATAACAATTATTAGATATTGTCTTATGACATTTCGTTAAGTTTTTCGTTTGATTCTTTTAATTTACCAAATTTCAAAACTTAGAACTCTTAATGCTTGCTTAATTACACTTTTAATAAGCACTATCTTTTGAATAAAAGCAAGAGAATATTTATAAACAAGAAATGAAGTATACATACATACCAGTCTGAATAAACGCGAAGACAATGTTTAAAATAGTGTAGCTTTGTGTCAGCTAAACAAATATTTTTATTTCATTGTTGTAAGTAGTTTAATAAATTAACTACTGTTAGAATAAAAAATAGTTAAATTTTGAAAGCGTGTTAGTAGCACAAAGAAAGTATTGCTAAATGAGTTGCATCATAGAAATCTCAGCATGAAAATAAGGAGCATATGTGCACCGGTCAAATTGACCGGTTTGGCCTTCCAAGGTATAAAATATTTCCGGCCGTCCTAGTGTTAAGGCAGTCAATTTTTTATGCTAACTGGCTGATCTCTGTTGCGGGTCAAGCATTAACCCTTTTTTAGAAGTTGATAAGAAAGTAAATATCCAGAAATTTTAAATGGACGGTAAGTTTTAAACCTCAACATATTCATTTTTATCAACATTCTTATAACAGTGTTTATAAGAGAGTTAAGATAGACTTCACACTAGTCAAACAGAACAAATGAACAAAGCAAATGAAAGAGAAAACAAAAATCATCATGCCACGAGGTGAGTCTAAATTCTGGTAAACCTTAAAATGAAAGCAAAGAATTTTAAATAGTGTTGGGTTATTGAGTTGGTGACAATATTTGAAAATTCAAACCTTTAATCTGGCTCCACAGCGTGTTTATTAATTCGCAATTCAACACTCTCGAGCACAATAAGCTTTATTAATATCCACACGTAATAGTACAAATTTCAATTACAACCAATTAACTATAACCAATTTATCACACAGAGCTTATTTCGACACTACGTGAAGAATAGCCCTTTCTGTAACCACAGCAATAATCACTAGCCGTCAACTACTCAATCACAGAATATGCTGATCGATTGTTCTATTTGCTTTGACCACAATTTATTTACTCCACCTTTACTTTATATTCAATTTTATANCCAGGTTCCTTTAAGGCAGTCAATTTTTTATGCTAACTGGCTGATCTCTGTTGCGGGTCAAGCATTAACCCTTTTTTAGAAGTTGATAAGAAAGTAAATATCCAGAAATTTTAAATGGACGGTAAGTTTTAAACCTCAACATATTCATTTTTATCAACATTCTTATAACAGTGTTTATAAGAGAGTTAAGATAGACTTCACACTAGTCAAACAGAACAAATGAACAAAGCAAATGAAAGAGAAAACAAAAATCATCATGCCACGAGGTGAGTCTAAATTCTGGTAAACCTTAAAATGAAAGCAAAGAATTTTAAATAGTGTTGGGTTATTGAGTTGGTGACAATATTTGAAAATTCAAACCTTTAATCTGGCTCCACAGCGTGTTTATTAATTCGCAATTCAACACTCTCGAGCACAATAAGCTTTATTAATATCCACACGTAATAGTACAAATTTCAATTACAACCAATTAACTATAACCAATTTATCACACAGAGCTTATTTCGACACTACGTGAAGAATAGCCCTTTCTGTAACCACAGCAATAATCACTAGCCGTCAACTACTCAATCACAGAATATGCTGATCGATTGTTCTATTTGCTTTGACCACAATTTATTTACTCCACCTTTACTTTATATTCAATTTTATACAAGATTCTTGTCACTTCTCTTTTCACTCTGTTTTGATTCCCCTTTTTACTCTGTCGTCTCTAATTTTACTCTACTTTTTGCCTCAAATTTCGTTTCGTTTTGCTCTCAACTTCGTTCTGTTTTTTTCACAACTTAGTTTTTATCCAACAAAAGTTATGAGGTTTTTGTGTAATTGTAAACAAATTTCTATACTAATTATTTATCTACTGTTAAACATTCTCAATATAGATTTTATTTTGTAAATATATTTCACTTAAAATTTCATAATCGTAAAACAAATTACAATGTTTCAATCTTCAGTATATTGTTTTACTAATTGTTGTTATATCAACTACAACGCGGATTTTTAATAGATTTACATTATTTACAATCTTTATTCTATTATAAATTGTAACAATAAAGCCATTAATCAGAAATAAAGTTATATATCCGATACTGTGAAATATAATTTATATAGTATCATTCAATTTTAAAAATCATAATATAAATGGTGAGAACGTCAATATTACTGTTTTCAATTACTGAATATTTAGTCCAGCTGTCTTTTAAAGGAAAAATCTAATAATAGAAGTAAAAAACCATTTTGGTATGACGCTGATGACAAAGCAAATAAAAAAGGTTTACATCATACCATTTATTTTGTTAATGGAGATCAATATGTTGGAGATTGGAATAAAAACATGAAAAATGGTTCATAAATTAAATTGATTTGTACAATTACAGTTATTAATCAATAGGAAGGGGAACTATGTATCTCACTTCGAAAGGCCTTATGTATGAAGGAGATTGGAAGGAAGACAAAAGAAATGGATTTGGGGTATTGAGTGTTAAAAAAGGCAAAGACTCGTATGAAAAAATATATTCTGGAGGATGGAAAAATAATTTACGCCATGTAATCATTGGAAATAATTAAAAATAAATTATCATTAATTAGGGATTTGGTGAGAATTGGTATTCTTCAAACGAGTTTTATGAAGGAGAGTGGTATGAAGGTAAACGCAATGGATGGGGCAGAATGTACGAAAAAGATGGTAATGTATATGAGGGAGAATGGGAAAATGATCAAATGTGTGGTCAAGGAATGCTGAGGAATAGTGAGTCATTTTGTTGAGTTTCTTTTAATTTATTACTATCATTAATAAAAATTTATTTAAATTCTTTAATGTAAATTTTATTATTTATTTAAAATAAATTATTTCCTCAAACTATATTTTTATTAAATTTTTTAAAATTTTTTTATGTTAATTAAAAATATCAAAAATGATAATTCCATTTTAATATGTTAACTAAAATTCTTATTTAATTAAAATTTATTAATATTTTAATTCTTTTTGAATATAATAAAAAATATTTTGTTTTTATTAAAATTACTTCTCATTTTAATTTTCAATAATTTTTATATCATATTTAATAAATTTTTAATTTAATAAAAAATTGATTTGACATTGAAACAAATTAAATCTTTTAATAAATTATTTATTTTGTAGAATAATTTAAAAAATTTATATAAATAAAATTTTAAATTTATTTAAAAAATTTTAAATTTATTTAAAAAAATTTAAATTTTTTAATTTTTCATCATTTTTTTTGTTTTTTAAAATTTGAAAAATTAATATTTAAAAATCTTATATAAATTTTAAAATTTTAATTGATTATTTTTTAATATTAAATGATTTTTAATTTATTTTAATTATTTTATATTGAGTTCACTAACACTAAAATAAAAAAGGGGACAATTCTAGTAAGATAGAAAAAACATTGAATATTATTATTATTATTATTCATATCACATTCCATTAGTCCTACCATCTGCTGCCTATTGGCCGGGACTCTTCCGGATTTTTGAAATTTGTCCCGTGTCCTGCGTTTAAGACAATTTGTGTCCCGATTTTGAAAATTATGCAAAAAATTTTTCACTATATTTTGCAGATTATTTTTTATAACAAAATGTTAAAAATGTTTTAAAACGTATGAAAAAAAATTTAAAATAAAAATAACGTCTAATTTAAAAAAATTTTTCACTCTGCCTTCAGTTTTTCCAGTGTTATCAAAAAAAGTTGTGAAAAGAGTATAATTTTCAACATTTCGCAAGAAAAATCAGAAAATTTATCGTAAAATTACTTAATAAGACTGTTAAAGATGTAAGTTACTTTTTTTGAATTCATGCTGATAGAAAAATATTATATTCTTCTATCAGCATGAATTTAAAAAAACGCAAAACCACATGGAGTAATAAAAAAAGCATTCTGTAACATCTGCTCATCTACATTCTCTATTGCTTACGGAGGTCGTGCTGACATTGTGGACCACTGCAAAACTAAACGCCATCAATCGTCTGTAAACCACTCTACAATATAACTCAAAAATTAGTTGTAGAGAGTTTTACAAGAAAATTAAAATCAAACTTTTAGTTGCTTGAAAAGATTCACTCACAAAAGTATCAAAATTAAAAATTTATTGTTAATAAATATATTTTTTCATAATTAAATTATTTGTTTTTGTGTCCCGGTTTTTTTCTAAAAGTTCATGACATGCTTACATTCCATCGATATTTTTTATCTAATATAGACTCCTTTATTAGATGTGATTGTTCCTTTCATCAATCACGATTTTCAACACTTTCCTACTTCTACATCTTTTCTTGTTTTGTCATTTCTTTCAATTATACTGTTCAATTCTTGTTATGATTGCGTGTTCGGTTGGACTGTCTGAATTCTTTTATGTGTGATTTATATGTGTAATTTATGAGGATTATTAAGATATTTAATTTTCGGGTAGGAAATTATTATTATTATATTCGAAAATTTAATTCAAAAACTCCATGAGAAAATATTGTTGTTATATGTTAACAGAAAAAAACCTAGGGAAAATAACGATTGAAACAACCTTTAAATAAAATCGACAAAACTAAAATAGCATAAAAGACGAAGATAATAAATATCAGAAATAAAAGATAACAAAAGATCTCCGAAACCAAATACCCTTCGGATTTATCTATATTCGAAACCAAAGTAAACAAAAATGCCCTTCGGACTAATCTATATCCAAAACTAAAATAAACCAAAATACCCTGAGAACTTAATTATATTCGAGACTAAAGCAAACCGAACTACCCGAAAACAAAATTATATTCGAAACAAAGTCCATATCGGAGATCTCGATATCAGCGTGTCTTATATTTTTTATCTTACAAATAAAATTTGTTATTCGATCATTTGTATTTTATTATTTCTACATTCGCATACATACACTCATACCAGTAGTCCCAACACAAGTTTTAAAGGTGACTCTGCTGGTCTCTACCGATATATCCCGTATAACATAACATACAATAAAAATTCTCATCAAATAACCTGTCAAATTTCTCCCAATCAAATCAATTTCATAATCATAATGCATAACTTTCATAAATTCGTATAGCACGTGGTACACCATATTTCGGAATCTAAAACAACGCCGATAGTTCTCCTGAATCATAAAGTAACAGAACAATTTGAATAGTGACATACACAACAGGAACATTGAATGCTTCAAACATGATTTAAGTCATTTTTCTCTGTTAACTTCCAGATTCAGTGGCGCTTCAGTAAAAAAAACTGAGTTTTATCACTGATATAGCTATCTATTTGACTCATACCAATCATGTCTTTGTCGACCAACAATTGAGAGAAACATATCTATAGGAGTATTATCCACAGCAAATCAAACTTTGCACATTACCGATTCATTATCAACAACCAAAGATGCAATATCAACAAATATCGAAACTTAATTGTCTTTCTGAAACACAGGAATTTGACAATAACTCCAAAAACTTAAAAAGCCATAAGAACTGTTAGACGCAATTAAATTCAAATCTTCTTCAAGCATTTATTTTTATAACAACTTCAAATTTGTGACGTTTACTAGCGTATTTAAACACCAAGGCGTAATAATTCTTAATATTAATGTAATTACTGGTTATAAATTTAATTGATTTAATTTAACATAATTTAATATAATATGATATAATTTAATATAGAATTTAAATATAAAACTTTAACAGAAATAATTATTTCTACTAACTGATCTCACTTCTACCATTTAACCATAATAATTTTATGTAGAAATTTACTAACTCCTTACATCCCCCTTCTTTAAAATGCTTTAACTTTTCTATATTCCTCGTTATTTTTCTCCCGTTTTCGTCTGTTAATAAGTAATTTCTTTTATTACTGTGTATGGTCCTTCATATCTCTCTTTGTTTCTAATTTCTTTTTTCACCAATACATTGTCCCCCACTTCTAAGTTCCTAGTTGTGCCAATTTCTTTCGCTTGCTGTCTTTTAGCCTCTAATTTCCGCATGATTTCATTTCTATCCACTTCATTATTACTATGCCATTGCGATCTATTAATCTTTCTTCCAAATATAATTTCTGCTGGACTCACTCCAGTAGTTTTTTGAGCTGTCGCATTTAAAACGTATTCTATATCAGGTATTAATTCTGCCCAACTTTTTTTACTCCTTCGCTGAGTGACGCGTTAATATAGTCTCTTATAGTACAAAATTGTCTTTCAATTACACCCTTAGTATTATGATGATACGGGCTCGAAAATATCAACTCAATTCCTGCTGCCTTTGCTAGTTCTTTAATACTATTTGCTTCGAAATTCTTTCCACAATCAACATGTAGTTCCTTAGGGGCTCCAAATTTCAATATCCAATTATTTAACAAAATTGCCTTTATTGTATTTTCATCTTGCTTTCTAATAGGAGTTAGAGATATGTATTTACTGTAATGATTGATTATTGCACAAATATATTTTTCTCCTCTGAAGGTTTCTCTTAATGAACCGCAAATATCCATGTATATTTTCTCCATAGGTTCTGAAGCTTGAATTACTTGGGTTTTTTCTTTTGACTTTGTAGTTAAAACTTTGTTTTTCTGACATGCTTCACATATTGAAACTTCATTTAGCAAATCTTCCATATCAAAATTGTTCCTAATATATTTCATAACTTTTTCTACTCCTGCGTGGCATAATAATAAATGGGTTTCCTTAATCATTTCTCGTATTTTTGTTTCTGGTATCCATATTTTGTTTTGATTGGTATAGATAATATTTCCTTTTAACATATATTTATTATTTTTCCTTTCATTTATTTGATCTTCTATTTCTTGTATTTCTGCATTATCTCTTTGCCATTCATTTCCATTATTTTCGGTCATCAATGTTAACAATCTAGTTTTTAATCGCCCTGATTTGGGGTTATCATGGTCCATCAGACATTGTACACATTTTCCGCATGTATTTCTAGACAGCATATCTGCATTCGTATGCGCCGTAACCTTTCTGAACTCCATTTTTATGTCTAAACTGCTCAAGTAATTTATCCACGTTTGTAACTGTGCTGTTATAGGTTTCTTTGTCGTTAACATAAAAGTTATTGCTTTATGATCAGTGCGCAAAACATAACGTTTACCATATAAATAATGGTTGAAATGGCGACAGAAATAATAAAAAAAGCTCTTTTCGTGTTATACAATATCCTCTTTCATGGCTACTCATTGCATGGGATCCATATGCAATAACGTGTTCATGCCCCATTTCATCTCTTTGTGATAATACAGCTCCAATTGTATCAAAGCTTGCGTCAGTATCTAATATGAATTCTTTATTGAAATCTGGAAATACGAGAATTGGCGCTGTAGTCAACGCCATTTTCATTTCTTCGAAAGCTTTCTCACATTCCTCGGTCCAGATTATTTTTTCACTATTGCTTCCACATATGCTTTCTAAATAGTTACATGCACAATTCCATAAATCTCTAAAATGCAACTCAGCATAAAATAAGCATTACAAACAAAGCATACTCACAATTATAAAATTCAACTATTCGGCGTGTGCAAAATCGTTGTGCACACAAATACGCGAGTATTTGAAATTAACCATGTACCGTTACAATTACCTGCTGCTTTATTCTTATTTATCATTTGTCTGACTTTCCTATTTCAAAGTATATCTTTGTTCCAAGTATTTCTATATTTTCCATAAATGGGAAATCGAGAAAAGTTCCAGTCTATGATTTTCAGAAATTTCCTCTCATTACCACTATGGCTAATCTATTTAAATGCCCTTTTCCATATAAAAAAACTTTAATTATCCAAAAACTATTAAAGGGATTTATGGAATAATTTAAATATTTATACAATTCGGTTTTATATATCATTATTATTTTATATATTATATTATAATTTATTATTTCAATTTAAAAGCGATAGTAATTTTATTCTACTGGTAAGAAATCCGAATGAAGTCCAAACAATAATTTATTTCTAACGGATATACAAAAATTACCTGAAATTGTTAATTAGTTTCTAAAATAGTCATACATTTTCCACAAAGATATATAATTGACCTATTAATTTTTATTCGATACTACCCCAACTAGTCATGTATTAATAATCTTAAATTGACTATTTTTTGTTAAATATTATTCCAAATATGTTTCTAGTTAAACAATTGAAAGAATTGGTACCACGGAACTATTTTTTACTATCAACCATATACAAATTTGTTATGAATTGTAGAATAAAATAACCATATTTTAATTAAATGGTACCTCCAAAAGTATGAATTTCTAACTAAATTGTCTATGATATGCTAAATTTTGTCTGAAAATGATCATATTTTAGTAAATTACTTCAGAAATTGCTACATGGTATCTTAAATTTTCTTAAATTGTATATGATATTGTTAAGTATTTTAAAATAATAATAACAATAAAATTATTAGTTTAAACAAACACTTTTAAATCTGATAATCGATATTTGACTGAAACTTTCAACACACTCGACAAATTAAATTTTCGACCATACTGGCAAGCTGATTGAATTCTCTTCTTTTGTCATAAATACAAATTATAAAATTACAAATGAAGACGCAAAGCAATGTGAAACAATTTAAACTTACTTCAAGAGAAGTATTGGTGATATATAAATAAATACAACGCATTTCATTTGATAAAAACAGCTGATAATAAAAAAATAATCAATAAATTATAATATAAGATACATACAAACTCATCTATATGCTAAAAATTCATTAGCAATTACACTTGTCAATTTATGATAGGATTTCAGAAAAAGTATAAAAAATTAATGAAACATACAAACATGGTGAGTGCAAATTCTATAATAAATCAAACATGCAAATACATGCAAAAATACACCCATTTTAAGAAAATATTTTTAAAAAAATAATTTACATTTTATTAAAAAATTAAAAATAACTTACATTTTTTAAAAATAATTGTATGTAAAATCCTGACAACACACTCAATAAAGTTTTTATGAAATGTAACACGGGGTAATGAATTCAAAAAACAGCATCAATAGACAATATACATTCACACAATGATTCGTTAAATTGTTAATTGGTTACACTGCGTTTCATTTGCATATAAAGTTATAACTGCCTACAAATTATATTGTCAAGATTTTATAAGAAATTATGGAACTATCTCCGTTGAAATTATTTATGTGGATTTTAATGGCAAATTTATTTAACTAAAATCTAAGTTATTTTTAATTTATTAAATAAATATAAAAATTTATAAACCCAATCGCCTTTAAATTACTATTTTAACAAGATTTTGTAAAATATTTTTTTAAACGATATAATGATTTTTTAACAATAATTTTAACAAATAGTTTCTAAAAAATGGGTGTATTTTATCGCTTGTTTTATTTATTTTAGAAATTGAACTCATCGTGTTTGTATGTGTAATATACTTTAAACCAGTGGTTCTCAAACTTTTTTGATCACGACCCAAATTTTGACATTTCATGCCAAAAATTTTATTGCGACCCACATGACAAAGATTAATTTTAAAATAAATGTTTATTTAATGAGAATAACTCTATTTAACTCTAGTTATTCTAGTCATCGCGACCCACCAAAAATTCTTTCGCGACCCATAGTTTGAGAAACACTGCTTTAAACCACACGACCTTATTGTTGTTATTAACGCTGACCCGCCCCCCTGTTTTTTTTTCTGTTTTATTTGTGCGTTTATAGCATCGTCATAGTTATTTATTTTTATCATTACTATAATGAATTTGTATGCATCTTATAATATAATTTATTGATTTCTTTTAATATTATATACTATTTTTATCAATTGCAACACGCTGTATAATGTTAATGATTTATTTTATTAATTTAATCAATCACTTTAATTAATATTATTAATTACCTCACAATAGTGAAACAAACTTCATTTGCTTGGCATCGAACTCTATAATGAATAAAACAGAGCGGTTTGCTATACATTGCATTTATTAGCCTTCAGTTCACCAGGTATTTAAATAAAAAGTCAAATAAAACTAAGGGGAAATTGTAAATTGAGAACTGACTGAAGAGAATCATTTTTTGAATAAAAGTAATTTGATTTGTAGAAAACGGCAACAGATATGAAGGTCAATGGAAAAATGGAATGAGAAATGGAGAAGGGAAATATTATTACATTGACAAAGGGCAAATGTTGAAGGGTATTTGGGTGAATAATGTAGCAAAATGCGGTCAACTGCATGATTGGAATCGCGAAACTGCTCCCCATCCGACAGAGTTTCCTTTGAGAAATGTAAATCGCCTTTTATCTCATTCTTGTTTTCCATTAACATCGTCATTCAGATTGAGCTAGAATCTCCATATAAAGTTATGAAAGAAGCGGAAGAATATTTCCTATCTCAAATTCCGTGATTTTTTCACTGACAAATCCTATTATAACAGATTGTGATGTTATTGCGTTTCTCGATCTTTGTAAGGATTACAATTAAGGGAAATAAATATTATCACAGCTTGTTTTTTGATTTTATTTGATTTAATATTTTTTTAGATTATTATTTATAATAACAAAATTGAAAAAATTTTTTTTAAAAAGTAATTTTTTAATTTAAAAAAAATTTTAATTAAAAAATAATTTTTTTTAATTTAATGTTTTTACTTGATATATTCTATTAAAAAAAATTTGGGTTTCAGCGGACAAATTGATTATCAATGAATTTTCAAAAGCAAGTTTTTCTAAAATTAAAATAAAAAATAGGTAAAATTTAGGATAATCGAAAAATAAATAACAATTTAAGAACTTAACAAGTGATTTCCGAATATACATGATTCATTATGTTCTTTAAACATGCTGCCTTTTGGAGATTTTTCCTTTAATCTCTGGGCTGTACCCTGAAATTTGGTTGATTGGAATATATATTAAATAGTTATCCACTATATGTATTATGTTTGTAACAACTTACTAACAAAATTCTCCGGGCTTGTCGTATTTTTGTTTTAATCATAGAAAAATAAAAGATCGAGGAATATGACTAAATTCATCAAGCCACGAGAAAAGTTTAATATTAAAAAATATTGTAGAATTTTTTATCAAAAAATTGTTAACAATCGATACAAAATGACAACTTTTGGAACACCAACACACACTTTCTCACATTTCCTAACCCATCCACTTATCATGTCGACATTTTATTGTTAACGAAATGGATCTACCCTAGTGGTACCATAATACAATGACAATTACAAATTTACAGACAGTTGAAACAGTTTATTTATACTCATACACCGGATACATGCATTCTTGCTGGAATGTGTTACATTGTATTAAACTGTCCTCTAGCCTACTTAGTTAGTCATAGTCATCTAGTCAAAGTATCAACATCACTGTAGCAGAGAAAGATTGTTCCAATTTGAAATCTTCTGGTCTAACTGGTAAATTATAAAATATAAAATTACATCACATCATGTTCAGCTCAACTCACCCCTTCACCCACATCACGTTTTCAAAGAAAACATCCACCCACCATTGATTGTTACGTAATTATGTAATGAGTTAAATGAAACCAATTAAATTTGCAAAAGATATAAATATTGCTATAGCGTTCAAAAGAAGCTCGATTTCAAGCAGCGCCTTTTTAGAAAAATACAAGAATATAACAAAAAAATTTAAGAATATCAATTTAATGAGGAAAATTTATAGAAATTTTATACGAAAACGTTTGAAAAATCCAAATATTATAAAAGAAGTCAAATAAAAAATTGAGATGGAAACAGAAAATAACATAGTGTTTCATTCTAAGAATCATACAAAGTTGTGCATATGACGTAACAATGGGAATTCAACAATTGCAATAAAAGACAGTGGAAAATCGAATTACAGAAATAATAAGCTAAAATATTTTTCAATAACGATACTAGGAGATGCCGAGAAAAGGAATGTGAAGAGAAAATAAGATATCCGAATAACACATTTTTATTAAATGCTCATTGCATAAATCATGGAAATAAGTGAACCCAGTGTTAAAAATAAATTGTGTTTTCAGTTGAAGTATTATAAGCTTTTACTCTTGAAAGGCAAAAAGATTTTTTAAACTTTTAAAATATTTTATGCTATGTATATTTTACTTGTACTTTTTTTGTAAAATAATGCCAAGTTTTAAAAAACTTAACAAAAAATTGCATAAAATAATATGTTTTGTTGGGGTATTGTAGAAATTCACAAATTGAAAATTGAAATAAAAATATCAAAATGGCAAAGTGCAAAAATTAATTAAAAATAATATTGATAGGAGGAAATAAGTATTGTTGAAAGCAAAATCAAGAGATGAACCCAGAAATAATAATAAGAACTTATTGAAAGGTCCCCAAGAAAAGATATATCGTAAAAAAATTAATTAAAAATAATTAATCAGCTACTGGGAAGCACGAGCTAATGAAATATACGAGTTAATGGGAAACCCGATGCGTATAGACGCTGAAAAGTGAGGGAATTCCACGAGATTATTAAATGATCAGAATAAGTTTAGATAAAACATCAAAGATGAGGCCGAGCAGTTTACTTGTTGATGAGGCAAATAGACTCAAAGCATGGAATAATTGTTGAAAAGCGAATTGCCACTTGGTCGAATAAAACAATAAAGAATTTTTGAACGTCTGCGAAGCTACGAGAGAAACGAAAAATAAAATTAGAATGAAATTAAAGAAAATTACAAATTATCTTATCAGAAAAGGTGATAACCCATTGTGCAACCCACCTTATAGATTATTTTGAGTTGTAATTTTTATAAAAATTGAATAAAGTGTTCTGTATTGAGTTAATTATTCGATTGCAATAAAAAACGACAATTTTCTAACAGCAAATAATTATGACTTGAAAGTGAGTCTGTTTTATTATGAAAACTCGATAATTTATGGAAATTTGGAGATGTGCGACGAAGTTACCTTATCACTTGAAAATTTACCTAATTGTCAAAATTGAAAATCATATTTTATTTTTTATAATGACTAAACTCCTTCATGTAGAACAACTGTGAAAGAAAGTTTGAAAAATAACAGTTTCAAATTTAAAAATCCAAAAAATGTTATTTATATTAGTTATATATTAGCTTAGTTATATATTATTATATATTAGTTATATATTATTAAGTAACAATTTTCATGTTATATTTTCATATTAATGTTTCAAAACAATATATGATAGTTTAAATAGTCACTTGATAAAGGCTGTGCCGGATTATATTGTGTACATCGGGTCTATTCAATTAGATTTAGTGAAGGCTCACACTAGACAAATCTGGAGATGGTATCTGGCCAGATTCTCGGAGGAAGGCTTTGTAGAGGTAAACTGATGAGAACATCCAATAAGTTTTTTTAAATGAAACATTTACAACGGTGCATTTTGGAAGCTTTTAAAAAGTGAATTAAAACTTTACAGTGTAAATAATAGAATTTAATCTATATGAAAAATATATACATATTATAGTTATAAAACTGAAATAATTCAAAAACATAGATTTAAAAGATCCTTAAAATTTTACCATAGAGCCACGAGCCTCTAATTGAATTAAAAAAGATCAAAGTTGAAACCAAGAAATAAGAATTAATATTTAATTGATTTTGTAAAATTTGAAATTTCTCAATAAAATCAAATTAAAATTTTATTTGTCCTCATTTTGACTAGATCAACTATTTAACTAACAAAAGTTCCAATTAGCAAATATTTATGCTAAGAAGGGTGAAATGTTTAGAAGGTTTTTAAGTTTATTATTATTACTATGGGTTCTGCCCCTGTTCGCTTCGCTTCACCAACCCCGTTAGAACGTGGGGTTAATGTTAAAGTTAATATCCAGGGTATTCTTAATATGTTTACATAACTATGATAAAAGATAATAGCATAAACTGTTCTAATAATACAATTTCTAAAAAATACAATGGGTTTTCGAACCACAGTGTCGATTCCCAATGATCTTTTTATGAATCAGCCATTGCAAACGAATTTTTTCGTATAAAACATTTCCTTATAAAAGTTAATAACCGGGGTATTCTTAATATGTTTACATAACTATGATAAAAGATAATAGAAGATAATCCCTTTCTAAGTATATACTCCATAACAATATACTGATTATCAAGGAAAATTGGTGAACAGATAACGAAACATTTTCACTGTTAATCAAGTGTTTAAAAAAGCGATCTTATTAAGGAGGGTGAAAGTGAGGTCTTCACGAGCGTGGGGATATCTAGAAAGCATATTTAGTATTACTTACTCAAATCAATGTAAAACAATTTACTTCCTTAAATTTAAAGCTCCTTCTTAACGCACTAAAAACCACATATAATCAATCTGATATTCTCCATAAATTATCAAGATCCTCATCATTCATGAGTAAATTGAAATATTTGTGGAATTCATTTTAAGTAATAAAATATATTAATCTCAAATGAAAAAAAAAGAAGTAATATAAAACAATAAAAAAAATAAAAAAAGGTAAAATTCGGAGGGAGGGGACCCTTAGCTTTTTTATATATAGAGAGATTATTATTATTAGATGCTTTTCTAATAATATTTTTCTGGTATCCATTTATAAGGCGATTTCAACAAACATGACAGTATCCAATGGTAACCAGTAATCCTATAAAAATCCTATAAAAGAAAAAAGGCCAACACGACATCATAAATTATATTTATCGTATTTAACAAGCATTACATGTAAAAAACAAAAGGAATGGCAAAGATTCCCAGAGTTACATCATAATATAAAATTGATATCAACAATATAAAAATCCCTAAAGTTTGTGAAAATTGTTGTCGATAATTTGACGAAGATTCTAAAAAGATAAGATTCAATAAAAATCCCCAAAAATATTCAGGCGCCAAAACAACAAACCTTCGGTAAAATTGATCTATCTGAACATGTGGAGAATTTCGAAATTTCTTTTGATAGAACAAAATAAATTTCTTCTAGCTGGAGAATTGTTGAGCAATCGGTTAGATTGGCAACATGGTGAATAATTTCCTCAAGTTCCGACAAATCTATTACAACTGGCTCCGAAGGCGACATTTCCAATAATTTCGGATCAGAAGTAGACTGATCCAGGTCAACGGTCACTATTTTAAATGAGATTTTTTTTGGAATTATTAGTCTAATTGGATCGAAAAATAGCAATTGTAAAAACCCCAATATCCCGGAATTCATCAATAATATATAATCCGCATGTAGAAAATTGTTCACACGAGTTATTAATTATATCACTCACCATGCTACTAGAGACGAAGATAATCCGAAAATGATTTATTGACATTTCTAAAAGTAAATTTCCATTTCCCTACCTCGGACTAATGTGACAATTATTCTAGGATTTGGTCATTATATTAACAACTATTCCTAAATAATTAAATTTTAAAAAAATAATAACTTTCTATTCCGGAATACTAAGAGATTAATAAATTCAACATGTTATACGAATGTTTGAATACCACAAACATTTTGCCATTCTCATTATATTAGCATAAGGTATTCAGATAATAATAAATATATTAATTAAAATATTTATAAAATGAACATATTTTACTAAACCGGTAAATTGGGCCCATGTTAAATCAAAGGACAAAATAATACGTTAATAAATAAAAAAATAGAAAATATTAGAAATAATGACAAATTAATAATAAATATTTTAATTGATATATTGATATTATTTATTTCAATTTTATTTATTATTTTTTTGGTTATTTATAGAATTTTTTTAATATTTTTTTTAATAATTTTTATTTTTTATTTATTATTATTTTGATTATTTTTAATTATTTATATTATTTTCTATGTTAAATATTATTTTTAAATTTATTATATTATGAAATAAATAATATGTTAATAAATAAAAAAATAGAAAATATTAGAAATAATAACAAATTAATAATAAATTTAAAAATAATAAATAAAATTGAAATAAATAATAATAAATATATTAATTAAAATATTTATAAAATGAACATATTTTACTAAACCGGTAAATTGGGCCCATGTTAAATCAAAGGACAAAATAATACGTTAATAAATAAAAAAATAGAAAATATTAGAAATAATGACAAATTAATAATAAATATTTTAATTGATATATTGATATTATTTATTTCAATTTTATTTATTATTTTTTTGGTTATTTATAGAATTTTTTTAATATTTTTTTTAATAATTTTTATTTTTTATTTATTATTATTTTGATTATTTTTAATTATTTATATTATTTTCTATGTTAAATATTATTTTTAAATTTATTATATTATGAAATAAATAATATGTTAATAAATAAAAAAATAGAAAATATTAGAAATAATAACAAATTAATAATAAATTTAAAATAATAAATAAAATTGAAATAAATAATAATAAATATATTAATTAAAATATTTATAAAATGAACATATTTTACTAAACCGGTAAATTGGGCCCATGTTAAATCAAAGGACAAAATAATACGTTAATAAATAAAAAAATAGATAAATAATAAAAAATAATTATAAAAGAAATATAAAAAAATTGTATAAATAACCTAAAAAATAATAAATAAAATTGAAATAAATAATAATAAATATTAATAGAATAAACGATTATAATTCAACATATACTTGCAAAATTAAGTTAAAAACTAGATAAATTATTCACCACTTGATGGAGAAATTCGATTTTTAATATAATTAAAAAATACACTAAAATTTCATTTTATTGAATTTTTGCTCCATTGCACAACATTTCAATATTTTTTGAAAATTTAAATCAACATTTTACTGACTAATTGTAAGTAGAATATCGAATAAAATATTAAAATATGGGCTCTACGACTGGATTACTGAGATATATTACTGCAATCAGGCCTAGGAGAGAGAGTGCGGGGCCCGGGCCAAATTTTTTTGGGCCCATTTTTAATAATTAAAAAAAATATATAGTTAGCGACAACACAATATAAAAACAAATTTTATTATATTAATGATTTACGGGCTTTTGAAATTGCAAATTTATCAATTATTCCACTAAAATTTATGTTTCTTGCAATATCGTTATTAATATGCAGCATTGCTAATCCATTTAGCCGCTCTTGTGCCATTGTAGATCTCAAGAAATTCAATTAAAAAAAAATTTCATACCTTTTGTTCACTTCTTTTAGTATTAAGATTTATTGAAATTAATTTTTATCAAATAGAAGCACAAACAATATAAACAAACTTTAATTCAGTTTAACATCGACAATTTTAAATTTAAAACTTCAATGAAAAATTTTCGAAATATTTCAAGCCGTTTCATTTCATTTTTTTAGTAGAGAAATTTTAATGAAATTTAAAATATTCTTTCGAATTCCACGCTAGTTGGGTTTAAATTAGGGGCCCCAATATCATATCATTTATAAACGGATATTTTTAAAAATATTTTTAAAATGGATATTTTTAAAAATCTATTATTCGTGGATTTTAATAACGATCAAGCAATTTTAAATGACGAATTCCTAATCTTAGATCAATCTGATTTATTTAAAAACATGTTAGATTGATATATAAGAGCAAAGAAGTTATATCATTAGTCCATTTTCAAATTGTTGAATTTTTAAAAATTAATTTTTGTTTCCGAAAAAATTTCTTCAAAAAAAAATTCCAGTGGCCCCTCTGGCCCCGCCTCTCCTAGGGCCTGACTGCAATACATCTATAACAAGTAACACACAACTCATGCAATACAAATGCATATTTTGCATCTCCTTTAGACAATTTTATGCTGAGTTCAATGAGCTAAATAATATTTATTACTTTTATATAAAAATTAAAGACATTGAAAATCAATAACTTCTAAAAACTTAATGCAAGAATCTTCTTCTGTCTAATAAGCTAAAAATTCTTTGAGAAAAACTTTGATGTTTTGTAATAACTAAAAATTTAGAAAATCAATAATTAAAATTTTTTAATATAATCTTGTAGAGAATTTAATCCTGTTTCTAAAAACCAAAAATGATTTAAAAATTATCGAGTAGATCAATGAAAAAATGTAAAAAATCGATAATGACCCAAAAATTTTGGTTTTTTGGAAAAATTGATTTCATTAATAATCCACAAATTTGTTGATAAATTTAAAATTTTAAATTGCACACCTAAATCTTAAACATTTAAACAACACAAAAAACCCGTAAAATAATCCATATATTATTTGCTATCTAATTTCAGACAATTTTCTTTGATTTTACCAGATTTCTTTTAAATACAGCGCCACTAATTTAAACAACTCACTATAGAAATTAGGAATGAATATATATAGCATTAATTAAATTATGAAGCAAGTAAATGATAATATAAGCATTTTGCTGCAAAGTATATATTGAATGAAATGAATTAATTTTCGATAATAATAATAATAATTCTTATCGATTTTATATATAATTAGAACTTTTTTTTTCAAATTTCACCACTGATTTCTTTTTCACTGACTTTTTAATAAATACTAACTATAAAACATATAAATATAAATATATTTATATATACCATGAGTATTGCTTTCTAAATTAGATTGCAGCTCCTTAAATGATTCCATCAATGTCGAGTGATTATGATCTCCCTGTGTAAAATCGAGATCATTAATAGATTTGGATTTTTTATATTTCATTTCCATAGGTGATCTTTTTACAATGGCTTCATTATCTGAATGAGTTTTGGGTTCTTTGCTAGTTAGATGTGATTCCTCGGATTTCTACAATATATTATCGTACATATTGCATTTCCATTGATACAAAATATCGCAACTTACATAATATTTATCATACAACATTAATTGAGTTTTAATCAAGGGCCCATTTGGGATTCCAAATTTAGACCCATTCAAATCAACAAGGAATTCTCGTATTTCCTCCGTTTGATTATTGACCATTTGTTTAACTTTATCATAGTAATTACGATTCAACCGAGCTTGGTGAATATCTTTGACGATTTTGTCGAATTCTGGATTCCAATGATCTTCGAAAATGGTTTCAGCAATATCACGGAATTCATATGCATGACGACGAATATCTTTTAAATAGGAATTTCTTGGTGGATTATATAGCAAAGCATTAGCGGTAATGAGGTGAAGATCCTGATATTATCGGAATTTAAATCAATATATTTTTTATATTAATAATATTTGAGGTGAAATTTTTTATTATTGATATTATTTTGCTTTCTATATAAAGGAATTATTAGATTTTAAGTCTTAACTGGGAAACCTACTATTTTTGTAAATTATAGTATAATCAGTCAAATCCTTTATCCTTTTCACCATTGATCTATTAGTATTATTGATATTATTTTCCTTTATTTTCATTTCATAGTATAAATAAATGAAAATATTGATTTATAGACTGAAATATATTTTCAAATGAATAAATATTTAAAATTTAAATAAATATACATTTGAATGTTTAACTGTACTTTGTCAATATTCTGAAAAAATCATAATCTATGGTTACAAAAATAGTTAGTTTTAATATTCTTATCAACATTTATTTGTAAAATTATGTTACATTCTGTCAAGTACAGAAGTGTGATTAAATTCTTTTATTTGTGTGGCAATATATGCACCACTCTTACCATACTACAAATAGGTTAGTCAATTCAAATATGATCACCACAAAAAGTTTGTCATCTTTGTGAAATTTCTGAATAAAAGAGAGGAATGTTTGCAAATTGCCATGGAAAAATGCTGTCAGGCAAACCTTCTCATTTATGATGAATATGGTGATCAGTATGTTGAACTCACTAAGTATATTTATCTAACCTACTTAAAGACACGTGTTTCTCATCAAATAAGCATTTTCCCTTCCTAAATCCTTTTTTCGATGATCAATACTAAATTTGATTCAAGTGGCAATTGTGCTATATAGTAACGGAAGATAGAAAACTTGTTCGAAGATTTCAGTCTGTTATTTAAAATGTCAAAACTACTGCTATGTCGAAAGTGTATTTTAAATCTGTAGTGTTTCTTATTGTTACTGTTATTTCATCAATAAATAAAATAATTTTATCATGAATTGCGATAAATGAAATTTGAATTCACCAGGACAAGACAGTGGTAAAACGGTAAAACTTAATATTATTAGATTTGGTTAACAGTTTCAAGATCATTAAATATGCATGTCAAATGGTTTTTTAAAGTAATATTAAATGCGGTTTCTAATAGTAGACTAGTTTCGAGATGATTTAATTCTGATATGTATCATGCAGTAAACTCAAACCAAACGGTATACAAAAATCACTATATTTTTTTTAATGATCGCAATCGTCTAATTTTTATTTTGGGTTTGTATTTAAAAAAACCGACATTTTTAAAAATTTTCAGTATTTTTAGACAGCCAAATTTTGAAAAAATTTCCAAGTATTTTTAACATAGATTTTTTCAAAATTTTCAAACACATTTTATCAGTCATTTTAATATTCTTTATTAATCATACATTAAAACTCATTATTATTATTATTATTATTATTATTATTATTATTATTATTATTATTATTATGGAATAACCGATTTGTATAAATAACAAGTTCTTGTCAATAATTTTTTTTTATTAAAAAAGATCACTCATTAAAGCGCTTTCAAATGAAGAACTAGAAAATTAAATAATAACAAGTTTACGAGTCCTGGTATCCTAAACTGAGAAGATTACAGAAGAAAACTGTAGTGAGCCGTAATATATATATATATATATATATATATATATATATATATATATATATATATATATATATATATATATATATATATATATATATATATATATATATATATATATATATATATATATATATATATATATATATATAACAAAGCCGAAACGTAGCCTAAATGGGTGATCATTAACGAATAATGATCAATTAGAACACAATTATGGCCAATCAAATATCACCTATAACAGCACATTAGTTGGAATATCAAAATTCATGCAATCAGCTAATACTTCTTCCTATCAATCAGACTCTATTAATCAATCTCAGACGAGTAAAGCAAACTCGATGCCATGTTATTATTATCAAGATCAACTGTATTCGACTCCAAATTGTTTTAAGATTAGCTCTCATAGACGAACACCTTCATCCATTCCCCATGCGCAATCACCACAATTTCATATGGGAAAGACACAGTCAAATTTAGTTCTGTAAAGTAATTCTGTTTCAGAAGTAATTCAGCCAAGTAGTGTAGAATCTTGCAG
The DNA here is from genome assembly GCA_959609185.1 of Schmidtea polychroa. Classification (NCBI taxonomy): domain Eukaryota; kingdom Metazoa; phylum Platyhelminthes; order Tricladida; family Dugesiidae; genus Schmidtea; species Schmidtea polychroa. Next base: position 14,984 of record CAUHTR010000482.1, on the reverse strand, counting down.
TGGAATTCATGAACATGAAAATTTCCAAAATCTCTCCAATTGAGCCAAGCTATTGAAATGGTTTCGTATTTTCAAAGATATTCCATATGCTTATAATTCGCGAAATATGTAATAAATCCTAACAATAATATGAACCCGAATAGATTTTTTTTCCAACCACTACACAAATCAATTATGGATCCAAGAAATAACGAACAAATAATTTGTTTGGGATATCTGAATAAATTGGAAGCTTGATAATTAATTGTTATTTTTTATGATCAGTATTGAACTATTAAATTCATTTTTTTGATTTATAATGATTTAAAATTAAATCAATTTGTTTTCCTTTTACCTGTAAATTTTGTAATTTAAAAAGTTTTGTAATTTAAAGAATATAAGAATTTTTGAATATTGTTCGTATTATTAATTGGAAAATGGTTTTACAAATGCATATATATCCATGTGAAGTTTCAGAATTGTTGGATAAAACTGCTATTATTGTGAATGAATACAACCAAAAACAAACAACCAACACCACCACAAAAACCTTATTGATTTTTCAGGTATTTTAAATCAGAAATTAGAGCAAAGGTTAAAAATTTGGCTATGTTTAAAAATAAGTGGGGGGGGCGGGGTGGGTTTTTAATTGAAGTTCTGGAAAAGTTAAAAAATTTTAACTGGGAAAAGGGGTCTTTGAAAAAATAATTCTGTCCAAAACACTTAGAAAATTTTTGAAAAATATCGGTTTTGTAAAAAACCCAAAATAAAAAAATTAGACGAAATTTTTTTTCCATGAATCTTCATTATACCTCTACAATGACTCATCACACACACACGGCTCATATCAAAATGTCCACCAAGTCGAATAAGTCATGTTTATTCAGCCAATCAGAAGCGACTGTGCTAGATGGTTCATATATATATATATATATTTATAAAAGACAACTTTTAATCACTCAAGCACCAATTTAAATTAAATATTGATTTCTTTTATCTTCGTTTTAAACAATGAATCAAAACAAATAGCTGAGAATAATTTAAATATCGATTTCCTTTATCTTCATTTCAACTGTAAATCAATATATTGTTTTATCAATTTTTTAATTATTGACTAATCATTGAATATTTATAAAAATATTGATATGTTGATCAGTAAAGATGAATATCAAAAAACATCGATATCTTATTGATTCATAGTGAATAATTTTATAAATACAATACCAATTGAAAAGAAATCCTAGGTGAAAATAGAAAAAATTCTTATAATATTATTATTTACTAGTTATTATTAAATTTACAAAATTTCATTTTCTGATCACTACAGATCAATAAATTCAAAGAAGACACGAATTTATTGATCTATTGTCAGCTGAAAATGAGGAGAAAAGAAACTGAAAATAACCGATTAATGATGAAGAATATTAAAGATTATATTGGTCAATTTATGTAAGAAACTAACATTTTTAAATTCATCGAATGTCTGGTAATTGTAAAGATCGACTTTTTGTCTCATTGTGCTCAAATCTATTGGATTGGAAATGATAGAATAATAATCCGGAACTTCAGTCACGTCAACTGGATTGAGGAAAATGTTAAATTTACGATCTTTAGCCAAACTGGAGAGAATTATGCGCAAAAGGATTCGAAATTTCCTCAACACAATATCTTCTTCGATTCTGTTTCAATTGACAATTAAACACCAAATTAAAATATTAATTTCAATCAATACTCCAATTTCTCCAACTCCTCTGTGTTCAGTGTTTTCGGTTTTATTTCGACTTCTTTCAAAACTTCATCAATAGGATTGATATTTGAATTGGAATCGATATTCTTATCCAAGGGTTTAGTGGAAAGAGAAACTAGCTCATTGAAATACGCATATCGTTGGTGAAAATCAGGAGATTGAATATTAATAAGATTGAATTGGAAACATTTCCCCAATTCTGTCCAAATTTGAGTCGATTGAATGTTGTCAAATTCTACATTATTCCAGCTATCAATTACACTGCTTGATAGAGTTGTAAGGATAAGGATTGTACGAATAAACAGGTCAGGGTTAGAGTTATGTGACCGAACCATTTGCAGAAGGAGATTTTGACCGGATAAAGTCAGACTATGAAATGTTATGTCTATGTGCGGTAAGAAAATGATGGATTTTGGGGTTTTATCAGCTTCTCGAAATATGTGACACAATTTCTCTTCCGCTGAAAGGCCATTATTGATTCCAAGACAAATAGAATCGAAAGACAAAATCTAAACGATCACATTTCCAATTCATTGTTAAAAGAAAATAATAAAAAATTTAATTAATTAAAATAAAAAAAATTTTTAAAAATAGAAAATTAAAATAAAAGGAATTTTTGTAAAATAAAAATCATTAAAAAAATAAAAAACTCATAATTATGATATAATAAATAAAAAATTAAATAAATAATACAAAACAAAATTATAATATTATACTAATAAAAATAAATAATTAAAACAATTTATAATAAAATAATAAAAATATTAATAATTTGTCAAAATAATAAAAGTAAAATAAAATTCATTAAAAAACAATCATAATTATAATATTATATAAAATAAATAAAAAAAATAATTAATAATATTCATAAAAACAATAGACAAATAACAATAATAATTCGAATAAATTCATTAAAAAATAAAAATAAATAAAAATTAGAAATTTATAAATAAATTAAATATAAAATACAAAAAAAATAATTATAATCAAAAAATAAAATAGATAATATTCATAAAAACAATAGAAAAAAAAACAAAAAAAAACAATAATAATTCGAATAAAATTCATTAAAAAATAAAAATAATAATAAATAAAAATTAGAAATTTATAAATAAATTAAATATAAAATACAAAAAAATAATTATAATCAAAAAATAAAATAAAAATATTCATAAAAACAATAAAAATAATAATTATCAAATAACAAAAGTAGACATTAAAAAAACAAGTATTATAATATAATAATAATAAAGCAATTATATATAATTATAAAAAAATAAATAATAAGAAATATATATTGAGTATTAAAAATTCTAAAACTAATCATAATAATTTAATAACAATAGTAATTGGTGAAAATATTATTAATAATATAAGTAATTCACTTACATTGACACCAGAAATTTCATGAAATATCCCTGAGATTAACTGCTCAATTGCAAAACCAGTCACAAGCAATCGAGGTTTGAAAAGCGATGAAAATGAATGAATAGAAGAATCCCCATGACAGTCGAGCAAATCACAATCCAACTTATCATTCAAAGGATTATCCGATGGAAATACTGTTCCTTGGAAACAATTAGCAATTTTTTCTTTAAATAAGCAATAATCTTGATGCAGAAGTAAAGTAATGCGGTGTGGTATGTAACTATGTAATGGGAAACTGCTTCGTTCGTTTGACGGTCGAATAATCTTGATAGCCACTTTGAAATCATCTTCTTTAACCTGTATTTACGGGAACAACAAACAATCCATTGTAAGAGATTTAGAAATGCAACTAACGAATATTTCGTTCAAATTTAATTCTAATTTATTGTGATTGCTGTATATTTGCGGATAACGACGACGTAACGCACACAACCCGGCTTCAACAACCAAACCTTTGATATCAGCCCCAGAGAAGCCTTTGGTGACTGACGCGATACTGGCTGTCATTTCATCGGATAACTGTGGTTTCCAGTCTCGCGTGTGAATTCTAATGATGTCCTTACGCTCATTTTCCTCTTATTTACACATGATAATCAACGACAAGTCAATTAGAAAATATTACCAGGTAGCATAAACATAAATTCTCGATCAAATCTACCCGGTCTACGCAACGCTGGATCGATAGCATCTATACGATTTGTAGCACCTATAACTATAATCTCTCCACGATCATCAAGCCCATCAATTAGACTCAATAATGTTGAAACGATACTAGAATGTATCTGGTCCTATACGGGAAAAGACCAATATCATAGGTCTACATGTTGTCAAAATAACACACTTGTCTCACTGACCGCACTGGGGCCAGTCCATCGATTTCATCGAAAAATATGATTGATGGTCTCATCTTATATGCTTGATCAAATAATAGGCGCAATTGTCGCTCGGATTCTCCAACCCATTTGCTTAAACAATCAGCACCTTTGCGCATAAAAAACGCTAATTTACAATTGTTATTGAGACTGCATTCATTAACCAATGCGCGTGCTAACAGAGTTTTACCAGACCCTGAATTCACAATGAAATACCAGATGGTAAAGAAATTTTCTTTTTAATTATATCTTGCATAACATAGAAGTCATAAATATTGTTGATAAATATTGTTAATACAAATATGTGATGTATTAATTTAATAATTCATGTCTTTAAACTACCGGTTTTCTCTAATAGAAATAAATGAATATTACTTTATCACAATTTGCAATTACAACCAGCCAGTAATCTATTAATGTAAGATTTAATTTATTTGAAATTATTCGATAACATTATCATTGATAATTTCGTTATAATTACATCCTACATTTCTTATTTTAATAATAATTTTAATAAATATGTTATATTAATTTATTAATTTAATAATCAATTTAATAATTTATTAATTTCTCAGTCATAAAATGTAAAATCAAAAATTCATATATCAGGCTGGGTGTTATGTTTTCGTACTTCCGTGTTATCTTACCCCCAAAAATTAAATTATAAAATACAATTAAAATAACAATATAAAAAATGAGAGAATACATTATTGATGACATTATTGAACATTATTGAACATGAATTTATTAAGGCCATCTGTGATTTATGTGATTATGTAAGTTTATGTGGCGCAAACGTGTTCTAAGCAACAGTGCCAATGTGTTCGACACTATTCTCAACGACATTGTGGTTTTCTGGCCACCTGGATGACCATTTACAAACTCTTTACAAACATTTGCTGAGTTTGTAACTGTGATTTAGAAAATAAATATAATAATTATATGTGTTCTTTTTTAATTTAATTTTTGGGGGTAAGATAACACGGAAGTACCATTATTTTTATTAAACACATTATTTCTAAATTCGTTTGATTTATATTTCTTATATTTAAATATAAATATAAAAAAATAAAAAACTGTCAAAATTAATGGGAAATTTTTATATACAATAATTTTTTTGTTTATTTACTACTTAGGTAATTCACAAAAATTTGCGTTTTTTAAAAGTGGGTCTCGATTCATGGAAGTCTGGAAACCGCTGATTATATTTATAGGCGTTAATATATATATAAATTTTGAAAAAAAGAAAAATCTATGTGAAAGGTTTTATTTTTTATGCCATTGAAGTTATTAGTTAAGTGTATTAAAATGAAATTAGTGAGGATCTACACAATATGAGAAGTCAGAGTGTAATAATTTGAAACCCCAAAAAATTAACTTTAGAATTTTTGTTTAAATGGGTAAAATTTGTAAATCTCATTTTTCACAATTGTAAAATTTTTTGGACTTGTTCAAGCATTGAATATCTACTAAATTTCAATTTTCAGGATTTATTAAATATTTTGTATTATGAACTTAAAATTTAACATGAACTTAACATTCCATTTTGTTTGCCACCGAAATTATTTTTGTTGGAATATTCCTTAGTTTTGAGAGCTGTAATTAGAAACATGCAAAAAGAAATGTTTAAAATAAGAAACATTTCACGTGTGATCCTAGATTTTTTATTCGTCTTTACTCAGTATCCTTTATATCTCAATTAGGAAAAAATATTAATAGTTTTAAAATCATAGCATATAAGTAATAATATATTTATTCAATAAAATATTGATTTTAAAATTAAATTAAAAAATTGATATTGAAATAATCAATTGATAATGAAACAAAATTACCTACTCGTTTGTTAGAAATAATAATTTTTGGTTTTACATTAAACTAATTTTTCATTTTAATTTATTGCAATATTTTTTTCACAATTCACAATCGACTTATCCTAATATAATATCTTCATATTTTATTTAAGACTTAAAACGAGGAAAATCTATACTAACTTTTTTTAATAATCTTATAAATTTCAACTCGTTTGCTAATAATTATAATTTGTGATTTTTCACATAACATTAGACATCATTCAATCATTATGTTTTTGAAAGATAAAAAAGATATGCTTGTATTTTGAAAGATTTCTTAGATGATTTTCTGTTTTTAATTCATTTTCAGTCAGTAGCATTTCCATATCAATTGTAAAAAATATATATATTTACAAGTTGTTCAAACATTTATTCAATGAAACATTGATTTTAAAATTAAATTGATAAAAATAAATCGATAAAAATAAGATTTTAATGAAATAATCAATTATAATTTTCCTATTTGTTCGAGATAGATTCTTTATTTAAGACTAAATTTTACTGGATGATTTTATTTTTAAAAAAAAATGTTTATACTAAACAACCTTTCTTTACCTTTTCTACTCGTTTGTTAGAAATTATAATTTGTGATTTAAAAAATATAAACAGAAATGCTCATAATAAGAAACCTTTCTAGTATAATCTACTCACTTTTTTATTCGTCGTTACTCGGTATCGTTTTCATATTAATTATAAGAAAAATTATCAATTTTAAAATGATAAATTTTATTTTTATCAAGAAAGCATTTATTCAATAAAACATTGATTTTAAAATTAAATTAACTCAACTGAATATTAAAATAGATATTATTGAAATAAATGATTGATAATAATTTTTTTTATTACAGTAATTTTTTCTTAATTTTTCTTCCAATTTTGAAATCTTCATTTTTTAAGAATAAATTTTATTGGATGATTTTATTTTTTAAAAAATAATTTCTAATCATTGGTTGTCAATTATAATTTTTGGTTTTTCACATAACACTAATTTTTATTGGATCATATTTTCTTAAAATTACCCAGTATCGATTTTTGAGAATTTTCACACAAAAATAATTTTTTTTAAATAAACTTAATAATTAATAATGAAAATATTCAAATTAAAATGATAATTCGTAATAAATGAAAAATATATAAAAATTGATATTATATGATGAAAAGATGAAAATAGATAATTATGTAATATAAATATATTTCCGTTATCTAAACCAATGAAATTACCTAATTTGTTATTACTCATCAATAGAAATCTAAATGATAAAATATTTACCAGGCGGACCATAAAAAAGAAGACCCCTAGGAGGACTGATTCCAAGTTTTGTGAACACTTCCGGATATACAAGAGGAAGAATAACACTTTCTTTCAGTGCTTGTATATACTTCTTGTTACCACCGATCATGTTGAATGTTATTGAGCGATCAATGGTCATCGGCTCAATATCGGCAAAATTTGCCCGCGTCACATTTCGGTCATTAAACAGATCCATCTGACCATTACAATTAATCAACAGTTCATATAAACTTCTGTCAATTCTAACTTTTAATTCGTTTTTCGACAAATTTATCGGATTCAATTCTGATCGAGCTCTTTGTATGCTTTGCAATTTACGCTTTTCAAATCGTATCTCATCGTCCAACTGTTCGTCAGTGTCATCGGCGTTGGACTGTTTCGGATGTAACTCAAATTTATGGTGTTTGGCGTCATTAAATATGTTGTCTAATCAATTGTAAAGATGTATTCGTCTCATAAAGCTCAAAAAAATATTACGAATAGGAGAAGTAAGAGAATCACGCCAGTCGGATTTTTTATCTGTCTTGAAGTTGCAATTGACTAATAAAGATTTTTTATTCTGTGTTAGTATTGAATATCAATTTATTCAATTACCCCTATAAACTTCTTTCGGCTGTCGTCTTAACCGACTCGGATATCGTCGACCAGACTCAAAACATTTTTGGGAGTTATCTTTCTCGGGTAACCGAGAAAATGATGCAGATATTCGGCGTTTGAATGCTCTCTTGTTATTTTTTGAATCTAGATATTAGATATGCCGATAAAATAAAAGAGTTTGCTAAATGGTTTGCTAAAATTAAGTTTATATAGGTCAGACGGCATTATAAATCCAATATCTAAACATTTTCAAAAAAAATAAAGAAGTTTTTCCTTATATTGATTGTCATAACCTTAATTCCTTTCTATATCATTCATGCTTCCAATAAGGTGTTAAACTTTAAATTTTACAAAATATATATCTAACAGTAAAATTATATAAAAAATACAATAGGAGACCGATATAGCAGTATAATTAGTTACAGGAGCATTATCAAAATGTCATATTAAAAAGACAAACTTACACAAATATCATCAATTTAATAATATTCACGAAAATATGATTTTTTTACAAAGTTAAAAATATTCATTAGAAAAACATGATTTTAAAGTTTATGACATTTTTGTAAATTTCACTGTAATAAGTAACAATAAATAATAAAGATAAATAATATAATCTGAGGACCCATAAAATTAAGCATTCATACACAATAATTATAAGGATTAACATAACATAATACGATCCCGGTAAGTTTATCGAAAACGAGTTTATCGAATGATCAATTGATCGAATGACGAGTTTATCGAAAAATATTATTTTTAAGGAACTTACGAATTGTGGATTTTATCTCAAAAAAGCATGTCTCTTTTTAAAAAATTAAAAACTTTTAAATATTTTATTTATATATAGAAATTTTCAATATTTTATTCGATTTTATTCGCTTTCGATAAACTCGTCGGCTACCATTATTTCAGTATTTTTTGCCTTAACCATTTTTTCAATATTTTTTACCTAAAACGAATTTTTTGCAACAAATGCTATTATAAACACATTTTAAGTTTCTGCATATAAAGAAAAATTTAAAAGTTTTTAATTCCTTAAAAATAATATTTTTCAATAAACTCGCTTTCGATAAACTCGTCGGCTACCACATAATACAAGGGCAGGGAAATCATATACAGTAAAACACCCTATTTGCAAACAATTCTTCTTCGGGTGTACTTCTTAAAGGTACATGTAAGAGATATATTGAAAAATAATAAAAGTTTGATACACCATATTCAATAAAAATTGAGGGTCTTTATATATGGTAAAAGTCGTAAAACTTAAAATTCTAGAAAATTAATTGTTTCAGTCTTGAAGAGATATAAAAATTAAATATAAAGGATGCAACAATTATTTTTTAATTAAGAATTCATCAAGTTTTGTTTGTCTTGGTTTTCTTTTGCACTTTTCTTACTTACTTAATTTCACACTTTCTTAAGTGAGGCTCTTCTTCAATTAATCTCTTGATTTTAGCATAAATAACAAGTTTTGAAATCATTTACATTGCTTTACAATCCAATTATGTGCTGATATTTCTCATCTTTCTCTTTTTCTAACTTATCATCCTTACTCTCATTTTCTTCATCAGCTTGATTAGTTAAATAATCATCTAATATGGCAGGGGTGGGCACGCATGAGGTCCTAGAGAGCCACATGGCTCATCAAAGAGCCGCACTTGCCCATCCCTGGTATATAGTGTAGTGAGACATGTATTATTTAAATATTGCTTATAAAAAGAATCAAACAAGGTAGAATGTAATAAGGAAATATTAAATTTTGATTCTAAATACCGCCATCGAATGACACTATAAATTTTAATTCTGTTTACACCTATTTTGTGACACAGGTAAAAATGAACTAACCATGAAAATACAATTGCAACAAAAAAATTTTTTTTAAAAATTCAGTTGAAAAAATTTCAAAATAAAAAAATCGAATTCAATTTTCAAATTCAATTATCAATGAGCCGCAGTTTACTCAACGAAGAGCCGCATTTGCCCACCGTTGTAATATGGCATCAAGAATTTCATTATCGTTAGGGATATTATAAGTTTCAACAACTTCCTAGAAACCAACATCATTGGGGGTAAGTCATTTCATTTCAGCTGAGTCTTTCTTTTCCTTTTTCGATAGTCTGCCTCCTTTTAATGAACCTCCTTCAGCAACTGACATAGTCTTTAACCGCTATTCGGCAAGGAAAAAAATAGGTCCGTGTAAGCGTATTACAAATATGTTGATGAGTTTTTTTAGGTTGAGAATCACTGGAATAGATGGTACTTACGTATTAATGGCACCGCAAAATAGAACAATAAGTAGCAAATGTACCAATTCCCATGACATGAAACTTTATTTTGGTAAACGCTATTTAAGACAGTGTGATCAGCAAGTGGGACTTAGAAAAGACAACTAGTTGGAAGGAAGCAGAATTCCATTTTGTTTAGCTTTAAGATTCATATACTGCTGGTGCGAGGAGTTGACGTCGATTGAATTATCGGATGAAACTGGAACAAGATAGGAACAATTACATGCGTGAATAACGTGTCTTGGATATGGAGAATAAACCAAACAAGAAACTAAGTGGACCAGATTGTATTGTGTAAATCAGGGGTCCTCAAACGGTTTTAAATAGGGACCCAAATGGCGACCCAATACAAAATTTTTTCCTTCTTTTGCAATCAACTTTATATTTACCAACTCCGACTAAAATATTTTCCCATTAAACGTATTTTAATTCCTTCAAAATTTTGCTAACAAACCCTTAATTCTTAAAGATAATTATTACAATTAATTATTCGAAATAAAAGAATAAATTTAAAAAACACAGTTGCATTCTCGAATAAATTTATTTAGCATATTAATGAGATGGGTGAGCTTGCATATTGCTGACTAGTTCGTTTTGTTTGTAGCAGATTAAAAAGTTTGTGACGTAGTTTGTTTCATTTTTTTACAATTAGCATCCTCGCGACCCACCTGGGAAGTTTCCACGATCCATGGTTTGAGAATAGATGGTGTAAATTAATGAAAGTTTGTTTACCAAACGTAGAAATAATTGTAGTCGAGTATTTCGCTGGTATATGTGGAGAAACAAAGGATTCGCTTGTTGTCACTGTTCCTAATATAACTGTATCTACCCTCCTTGATAAAATTATTGAAAACATAGCAAATGGGAACACAATTTGTTCTGACACTGTTGGAAAGGTTATCAAACAAATAGAATAGAAATAGAGGGATTCCTAGATGATAAAGTTAATCATAAATACCATTTTATTGATCCTGATACATGGGTTCATATAGAAACAGTTGAGAGAATGTGAGGCAGTGCTAAATGGAGGAACATTAGGCATAGTGGGACAGCATAGGGTAACAAAAAATAAAGACTGTTTTGAATCTATTTTAAACTCTATATCGGCCCATTTTCCACCGACTACTTTGATTGTAAATAAACTGTTTTATTTTATGATCAAACGCCGCCAAATATGTAGCTGCGGTGGTACCTAATAGCGTTCAAGTACCGAATAGATACACGTGAAGGGTTCGGTAGGTTTAGTGTTAATTTCGTTTTATGTGAACACAAAATTTCCAAAAATAATAATTAATCGTTAAAATAAAGGATAAAACGTATTTTGGCCTTGTTAGAAAGAGAAAATAAATGCTGGTCACCGTCCATTGGTTATGTCATCATAATTGCGGAGGGTTTGCAAGAAATCGAAAACTTCCTTTCTTTTGAAGTTTAAAAGGCCACCGGAAACTCTCATAATTAATGGACGATTTATCTGTTAATTTCCAAGTTATTAGAAAAGCACCAATCGATATCATTACAAATCAATAAGATAACAAATCTAAGCATTAAACTGACAAATATTTGATTAAATTCAACAACAACAGAATATAAATTAAATTGTTTTTAGAAATGCCTATTTAAAATATAAAATTTGCATTTAATTTTATTTTTATGAAAAAATAAATTTAAATATTTTTTGATTATTAATAATATTAATTAACTAACTGAAAATAAATTTTTTGGTATTCTTAGGATTTAAATCGACTTTAGGAGTGTCTGTTGTAGTATTTTCTTTTAAATTGTCATCATTTTTAATGATTTTAGGATTTGAATCTAAATCAACCTACAGCATAAAATTTTCATTACTTCAACTAAAATTCCAAGTCAAATAACTTTGTCATCGGATTCATCGGGGTATTCAGTATTATTATTTTCTTCTTTTTCCTCTTCAGATTGATTGTTATCATTGGCTGAAGAAGTCTAATTAAAATGTAATCGGCATTAAGTAACTTTCATAATCTAACCAGCTTAAATCTATGAAATTCTTTAAATGTTTTTTTGCGATTTGATGATCGAAATTTTAATTTGTGAGATACTGATTTTTTATTATTTACATCTACTTCTAGAATTTTATGAAAAATTGCAAAACCTCCTTCATCTGGAGATTCTTCTCTGTAGTTAGGAATGCTAACCCGCGGTCGTAAACTTTTTCTCGATTTTATATCTGCATTAATTACATTATATTACAAGTTATATAACTGAAATTGACAATCACCTCTCAAAATTCTTTTAGAAGCTCTAAAATTCTGTAAATATAAATGTAATGACTTAATTAAATGTTAAGTGATTACTTCTGATGGACCTGAATTTCTAGTAACTACCATAAATATAATATATAATAAAATATAAAAAACTAAAAATAACAATTTAAAAAGAAATAAAAAGTAATATTAAAACAAATACTTTGTTATATAACAAAGTCTACCATTGTGGGATGTTTAAATTTGATTTTTACCTTATAGGGATTATACTAATTCGGATCCTATTTTAAAATAAAGTTCTGTAGAAAAATATTTTATTTGGTTAGATCTTTGTTTGATTTATTTCGATATTTTATTTATTTACTTATTATGCACTTTACTTTCATTATTTTTTCATTCATTAAACTCGTTATTTAAATACTCATTACGCAATTTTAGTTCACATTTCTTAAAAAGATTTGTAATTTGAAAAAAATTGAATTCAATCAGCTCAAGAAGTATAGGACTGGAACAGTTAGTATATCCGAGATAATTAAAATGGTACAGAAGCACCTCGTAATTACGTTGTAATTGGAAATTTTTTGTGCCTGTAGGCATAACTATGTGCTAATACAATAAAACTAATCATAAAACATTGTCATAAAGGTAATTTGCACAGTGTTTACTTTTAAGTGTATATTAAGAGTACATGATTTACATCAAAGAAAAAATAGAAAAATAAAAGTTAAAAATGTTTAACATTTAGTCGACTCCACGTATAAGAATATCGGATATAGGAATACTCCCATTATAAGAATAGCATTAATGTGTCCCATATTTTTGTGCAAATTTTACGCAGTGGGAACTCCACTTAAATGAATATCGGATATAAGAATAGGAGTTGAGATTGATTTTCGATTTGTACTCCGCCTAAGTGCATATTTATAATGTATTAAGATAATAAGCATCATTGTATGTGGACATTTCGACGCTTGTTTATGGTTTGCATGTTTGTACACGTTTTGAATTAAACAATTTTTGTGCTACTATATTAAAGGTGCGTTACCAAGCATAAAAATATCTTTTCATTATTGTTAAAGTTTTCTACAGTATAGTGGCGTACGTTTGATGTTTGTTATATCGAATTAATAATAAAATTAATTTTACTAGTAGTATCATGGCTAGTGCTTCGAAAATAAATATGCTTACAATGGAGAAAAAGCTAGAAGTTTTGGAGGCGTTAAAATCGAAAAAGCAACATGCTGTTGCTGAGGAATTCAACGTGAGTCAGTCGACTATCGGCAAAATAAAGAAAGCAGAAAAGAGATTCGCCATGAAGCGCTAACCACCGCAATCTAAACCGAAAAAGAAAACGTTGAAGTCCAATCGAAGAAGTTGCCGATGCGCTGATGGAATGGTTTTATCAAATGCGGCAGCAAGATGCTGTGATCAATGGCCTATCAATGATAGAGAAGGCCAGCAGTGATAGCTGTGATCCTTGACTGTACATCATTTGTTCCAACAAATGGCTGACTAGAGGTTTATGAAGATTGGTAGTGAAAATTGAATTGCCAACGTCTTGCCAACCTTGATTGAAGGGTATTATGCATATGATATCTTTAATGCCGACGAACAGGCCTATATAACAAAGTGGCGCCCTCTAGCACATTAGCTGCCGCTGGTTCTGAACCAACGGGTGGAAAGAACGAATGACTGTGCTTCTTCTCTTCAACGCTAATGATACAGAAAAGAAGACATAAGTAGTGGGGAAATTTGCAAATCCACGGTGCTTTCAAACTGTTTGACCGCCTTTACCGTATTTCAGCAGCAGTAACGCTTGGATTACCAGTCAAATTTGGGCTGATATTCTTCTTGAATTTTATCAGGAGCTTATCAATCGAAATGTTTGCCGATGACGCGGTTTGTCATAAAGTAGAAGCACAGGTCAAAAATATCAAACCGGAGTTTATACCACTGAACACAACATCACTTATACAGCCGCTGGATCAAGGAATCATCCGCACCATGAAAGTTCACTACAGAACGCAAGTGATGCGGCAAATGCTTCAGGCCATCGAAGAAGAGTGCTCAATTATCGATTACGCAAAGTTAATTGATGTGCTAGTTACCTTGCATATGCTGAAGCAGGTGGTGTTGCTGGTGTCGCCAGCTACGATCCGAAACCGTTTCAGAAAAGATAGCTTTCCAAATATTGGTATGGACGACAATAAAGATGATGTTCTGCCAATTCCAGCAGTGACTGCTGAGCTAGAAGAAGCAGTCACACAAGAAGACTTTGAAGCTTTTGTAGACTGCGATAAAGAAGTCGCATGCCATGGCACGTCAACCGATGCTGAAATTTGCGGGCAAGTATAGCGTAAGCGCCAAACTGGTGATGATAACGACAAAAAAAGAGCTTGAGGAGATTTAGTTGTCGGAACTCACAAAAAAGCATTACATGCACTGGCAACTGTTCGTTATTACTCAGAGAAAAATCTTACAGAATACAACGAGTACTATGTAGTTGCAGATAAGATCGAGAAAAACGCATCAAAAAATCGTATCCTGCGAAAAGTCACACACTTTTTTAAATAGCAAGAGCATAATTATGTGTGCCTTGATTGTTTTACGTTGTTAAATTGACAATAAAAAAATTCTGTGACTTTTTAAGCAATATTAATCTCACTCCGTATATAAGAATGCCTATTTGCCG
>CAUHTR010000481.1:122500-129270 GCA_959609185.1 Schmidtea polychroa | reverse complement strand
ATCAAGATCGCTCAATTTTGTTCATATGTAATAAACCAGAAGAGATTAAAAATATTGTATATTAAAAATAATAAAGGTAATTATAATAACCTTGATAATCATGTTGAGGATGATGACTAAATCGTCGAAAAATGGAAACGGTAACCCCAATCTTAATAATAATGACGATTTAATGATAACAATAACAATCATAGCGATCGTCGCGATTCTACATTAATTTTGTAATTATTGCGTATGAACCTGTTGTATGATTTGCAGTGTGATGTTTGCGGGTCAAAGATGAAATTGGTTCGGTGTTTCTCAATGACTACTGGCAGGTCTTAAATTTCAACATTTCCATATTTGGTGAATTTATTTTTCGTTCCTTTAATTACAGTCGATTACATCATGACTTCAATTTATGTAATATCATTTTTGTTGGAATCTTCGAGTAGTGTAAGTTTTAATTTACTCATTGTAACCTGCAGAATTTGGTGCTGCCTGTGGGCGGAAAATCCTTCCAGCAGAGGTTTTACAAAATCATTCTACCAAATTGGTGTGTTTGATAAAAATCATCTTATAAAGACATATCTATCTTAACCCATTAGCACCAATGGTAGTCAAATGACGACTCTATTGTTCATATTTGTTACTATGTATTTCTAGTGATGAAATTTACTAACACAATAATTGAATTGATATATATTGCATACACAAAAAATGTTATTGTAAGATATACCGAGATAATTAAACGATTGTCATGGCCTTGTACTTTTAAAAATAAATTTGGGCTTTAATGGGTTAATCTTAATATTTATTTCATCAAACGGGTGTATTAATGATGAAGTGGTTACCAACGACTCATACTGCCAAAAAAACAACTCATCAAAAATTACTTTGATCTGCAAATCGGTGTTAATTGATCCATGTGTGAAGAATTTTAAAATTGACGGGTAAAACAATTATCTTACAAATTCGCAAGACCATTCAATAGTTTTGGGCAAAAACTGATTTCAAACACGCATAGTTGAAGCGTAACTGAAATACGTAGGAAGATAACACGCAAACACAAGAGTAAGTAAAGTTAAACTAAAACACATTGAAACACCAAGTAATCACAAATAAAAGAATTAACACAACATTAAAATAATAAACATAAAAGTAATGTAAAAATGAAACTAAAGCAGGAAGTATGACACGAAAACCACCTCAACCATAATTATTTAATAAAATCATTAAAACAGCATAGCATATTCTAGAAAACGCCAATATCCATCATGGTGGCAATTTAATTAAAAATAAATAAAATATAAAATTTAGAAAATAAAATTAATCATAATTTATAAAAAATTGGCTTGAAAATCGATAAAATTCAAATTCAAAATTAAATAAAATTAAAATAATTCAAATTTGTTTTACTGAATCAATGTACGCACACATACTCGCACACCAAAATCAGAAAACATATACAGACGCATTTCAGTCAAAATTTAATCAATTTGTAAATCTAACTTACTGTTTATACCACATTTGCAAGAATTTGATTTGATTTTGAAGGATTTTGGTTTATTATGATTAAAAGACTTCACTGAATAGGTGTTTGGTTCTAATAAAATAAAATATTTTATTTTTATGCTTTCAACAATACATACCTTTTTCGGCTCACATCCTCTTTTTTAACTACAAGTCAGTAACTACGTATAATATAATAATTTATTTGGACTAATTTTATTACGCCGTCACATTGGTAAACTTCCTGTGGACTGTGTGGACGTTGGCTTGTGCAGGTAATAAGGTACTGAACGTCCAGTTGTCTACATTTGGTATATTCTGAATATCCGTACCATGCTTGCAACATGTAAGTCAAGCAACTGCGGAATGCTAAAGGCAAGGGTAAATTTGATATATGGAAATCGGGAGCTGCGACAGGCTTTTAGGTTGTTCACAGTTCCAAGGATTTAATACACAACATTATTAGCTTGTCACATTGAAGTCAATTGGGTAATTTTTGAGTAATTTTTCGTTTTGTAATATAACAGACTAATAGTGCATGTAGACAACAGAATTAACTTTACATCTAATATACATTTTTATGATATAGGACACTAACAGCTCGTTCCTCTAAGGTACAGTGGGCGATGGGTAACATGAATTTAAAATGTTTTAGACTCAAATTCCTAACAGAACACAATAGAAACATAAGAGTGGTAATAATTACTTATCTAATTATGTAAGTAAAGTCTAAAGAGAATTTAAAATTTGATTAAATGAAAAGAGCAATTCTATTTAGAAATTCGTCGTATTAAAGATAACCACAAATAAATTTTAAACAATATGTTGAGGAAATCCTTTCATCTAGGAAGTCAAGAGATTAATAGTAGTGGAGTAACTGGAATAAAACTGACATTGAATCCATGGCAAAACTAGTAACAAATATAAAAACGCATACCTTGTTACATTGAATAATAATTGATAAAATAAAATAACTTAATCGCCGATAATTTAATAAAAAACACTTATCACATTATCTCGCATTTATTCGAAATCTTTGAAAGTTGTTTGCAGAAGAGAGTTTGACAGAGTAGTACGAGTTAAACGATAACAATTAGGAGATTTAGTGAAATTTAAAATGAGAAGGGGACAAGAGTAAATGAAGCACTATACTTTCTGAGGTAGCCTATGAACCCAGAGGCTCGTCGGGTTGATAAGAGTTCTTATGGTAGACCACACCTTTTGTCGAGAACCAGCCCGCTAAACTGCTGCAGCCCCAACGTCGTTTGCCACGGTGTTAAGTGGCCGAATAAAGTAATTATGAGCGTTTGTTAGGGGAGGGTGAAACATAGCGAAAGTATCAAATAGACAAACATACAAAAAGGAAATATTTTTCCCACAGGTTACATACCAAATAAAGAAAACCACTAATATTTCATGAAAATATGTAATTTTATTCAATAACTTGTATTCTTATAATTTTTAGCAATATTTGCATAAAAATTTATTTTAAATGTTATTTTTTATCAACAAAAATATTATATAAAATATTTTTTTGATAATTGATAAAATGATTTAAAAATTAAAATTCTAAAACATTTACAAAATTTCTTTAATAATATCATTATTTTGTTTAATTATGTTTTACACATTTGAATATATAAATAACTATTTGGCGCTTTTGTTATATTTTTATAATTAAATTAATTTTTTAATAAGTTCTTCTATCCCTCAAACTTTCTACATTAATATATTAATTATTGAATTTGATTACACTTCTCACATTCTTAATTATTGGGTATATTTTTAGATAAATGGATTAAATGATAATGGGTTTCAATATTCGTTTTATTTACTCAACACTATGGATTAGTTTACTATTTCAAATCCCACAGCTAGTCTATTGTATAGATAAAGGTAAGTTTTATAAAGATTATTCTAGTTATATTATTTTAAATGAATTTAAAAAAATGTTTTGGATTTAAAAGTAAATGATTCGATAAAGGTATTTGAAGATTAAATTATAAATTTGGGAGATTTTCGATACATATTAAGTACCTTCAGGACAAAACTCAGTAGAATTTTTTATTAGATATCTATTTTTTTAATAGCCATTCAACTTTTTTAATAATTATTAAAATTTTATATATAATTTTATAATTTATTTTTCAGTGAATCATATTTTATTATTAATTATATTTTAGTTAATTTTATTTTTAACGAAATGAATTAATATTTGCTAAACTTAAATAAATGATATTGATATTTTAAGAATCATTTTAATTGGCTGCTGCTTCCATAACTGGATGACAGGATTTTTCTTCTCGCCTTTCATAGCGTCGCCCGACGAATGCTCGCCTGTATCAGCGTGTGTACGTGTGCATGTGTGTGTGTGTTGCTAGCAGAGTCATTGATAACAATTTACTTACAGTTTAGCCTACACTTACAACTGCATATTAACTATTGATTTGATTCTATTAGAGCTTCTCGTTTCGGTTACTAATTCGACTTCAGCTGTTCCTCATTTCCCATTAAAACCGAATCCGTTTTTACCCAATTATAATTCATATATAGATTTCTCCCCATTCGGTCGCGCAAATTCTGGTGACATTTCCTCGCTGGGGTTTGACCGCATATTCGGCGCTGGGAACGCCGGGACAGGAGGAAATTGAGATGCTAGAGGATCTATATATGAGATTGGATTGTTTGGTGGGTTGTTGAGATTGATTAGGAGCAAATGGAGGCGAGGGTAACAGCAAAGGGGCATTTTGTGTTATGTCAGGTTTATGGGATTGATTCATTGGTAAGGGCCGTTACAGGAGATTATATGCTGCCAAATTGAATGAATTGTAACTGGAGAATCCATTCTGAACTGCATAGGAGATCAATTTTGATGAGTAGGGGGGGGTGAGAGGACATTTTGTGTTACATCGGGTTTATGGGATTGATTCATTGGTAAGGGCCGTTACAGGAGATTATATGCTGCCAAATTGAATGAATTGTAACGGAGAATCCATCTGAACGCATAGGAGATCAATTTTGATGAGTAGGGGGAGTGAGAGCACATTTTGTGTTACATCGGGTTTATGGGATTGATTCGTTGGTAAGGGCCGTTACAGGAGATTATATTGCTGCCAAATTGAATGAATTGTAACGGAGAATCCATCTGAACGCATAGGAGATCAATTTTGATGAGTAGGGGGGGGGGTGAGAGCACATTTTGTGTTACATCGGGTTTATGGGATTGATTCATTGGTAAGGGCCGTTACAGGAGATTATTTGCTGCCAAATTGAATGAATTGTAATGGAGAATCCATCTGAACGCATAGGAGATCAATTTTGATGAGTAGGGGGTGAGAGCACATTTTTTGGTATTCGATGCTTATGGAATTGATTTCATCCTGAATGCCATTAAAAGATTTTATTTGCTGCCAAGACTAACCAATCTTAGCGGGTTATCTATCAGAACTTATAGAAAGCACGTTTTAGATAGATTTCAATATATAATGCAGAAAGGAGATATGATAACATAATAATTCGTATCGTTTCCAACCTTAGATGTAATTTCCAATCAAATTAAGTTGTGTAAAGGTGTATTGAATTGTGCTTTGAGTGCTTATATTGAATCTATAATATGAACGAGATATGCTTTCCTCCCTATCAAGCACCATCGATGTTTGCACCGGAAATTAGTGAAAGTAAATACACAAATAAAATTATCTTTCTTACTGAACCATTTTTTTCAAAAATTGGACGTAATCTGTCAACAATCGTCATCATTAATGAAGATTACTCATGTTTTTCTAGATTAACTTTCTGACGTCATTCGGTTACATAACAATTAATCAGAATTTTTTTGGCTTTTTAAAATATTCATAAACGGTAATTTTTCTTTTTCTGATTTCTCATCAAATTATCATACCCTCATCCGGCCTCGATGGAAAGGAGGATTATATATATATGACACAAAGTAAATATATTGGCAAGGCAACTGCAGAATAAGCTCCATTCCCATTCTAGAAATTATTAGAATAAATAATGGATATTAAAACAATAAACTGGGTTTATAAGGATCGAACTGTAATTTTACCGCCTTAATCATGACATGCAACGCATAACACTGAACAACTCTCATTATATTAAATCGTGCTTGATATATTTTTGCTTCAAACAAAACCCCAATGTTCTTATTTTGTCCTAGATTTTATTTTTAATCTTTACCTATCCAGTTGACAGCATTATTCAATTAAACCAGTTCTAATACTTTCTTTAAAGATTAAGAGTTTACTTGAATACGCGCCTTGAATTGACTGACCGGTGTACAGAAATTGAACAATTCAGAGTAAATATTTTCTTGCTCAATGGTATTATGTAATTTGATTTATATTTCTACCGGCTAGATTACACAGTAACACCGTGAATAATGAATCTGATATGCCTTAGGCTCATTATCCAAATGTTTATATTGCAACTAACTGATGATGCAATTGTATGCAAGGAGTGGGGGGGTCAGATACCAGCAATTGTCTACATATTGACATTCTATATATCATTACTCAAAAGAGCTAGCAATCTATATAATAAAAATCAACACTTTAAAAGAAAAGAAAACTGTTAGCAGTAGGAATTCTTAACCGCCATTTTCTCTTTAATCTTTGAAAGCTTATATGCATATTGGTCTTATAATTGCTCATTGCTTGTTACTTCTGGTCTTACATTTCTATAGGTTATTTATTATGGGGTCCTTCAGAGTTATCTATGTAATGGATATGATACATTAATTTGATTACAAACTCTCGCCAATTTGTGGATTGCTTGCGAACTAAAACGCTAACAGAAGATCAAACACTAAATTAATATTCCATTAAAATTCAGGATTAATTTTTCGTTGATTTTTCATCAAAATTAGGCCCAGCTCGATTGGTAAATTCATGCCTAAACCAATCTGGCAAACTCAAGAGAGTCTGCCGTTGTTTCATTGTAAAACCGCGATCACATTTTATCTCTATCAATAGCATGGCATCGTAGAAAGGAAATAGAAATAATTGGAGAGTTGTGTTTGGGAATATTCAAATCGATGAGTCAAATTTCCAGGAAATTCCCCCGAAAGAAAAATTCCAATTTGCATATGTTTGCATTAATATTCTCTAAATATTGTAGTTGGAATGCTTGATAATAAGGGGGGGGGAGATATTCATATCCGCACGATTACTTCAAATTTTAATTTCAACATTCTATGAAAATTCTATTTCAAACATCCTATCGCTCTCCGTTGTTATTCGATTAGTTCTGACTGTAAA
>CAUHTR010000481.1:0-117500 GCA_959609185.1 Schmidtea polychroa | reverse complement strand
TATTATATTATTTTTATTTTAATATTATTTATTATTATTATTATTATTATTAATTATTTTTATTTATTATTATTATTATTATTAATTATTTTTATTTATTATTATTATTATTATTATAATTATTATTATTATTATTATTATTATTATTATTCATTGTTATTGTTATTTATTAAGAATATAATAATAATAATAATCACTAAGAATAAAAATAATGTTAATCAATCAAATAATAAATAATAATAATAATAATAATAATAAATAATAATAATAATAATATCAGCTATTTATGCCGTATATAATATTGACATTACAATATATGGAAATTGATTTTTCGATTTGATATCAACTAGAATATAAATCGTATTAAAATATGAAATATTTCTCATACAATTGTTATAATTAATGGGAAATGTAAAATTCGCCTTGATTACCGCTGCTAATTACCCAATAGATTCTTCTACCATCCAAGTAACGGAGGTGTCATTGAAAACGCTGGGACTGTATCAATGTATTATTCAAGATCTCGATGAATGGGTGAGTGCAGCAGCAACTCTGTCAACAAAGTCATACCGATTGATCTCAAGGCGTAAGTTGTAATTGTCACATCTCTCCATTGATTACCATTGATTCCTATTTCAAGCGTTATTGGAACCCTCCAGCATGATTAAGCCGCCAATACAGCAAAACATTGATAACGAAGGTGATTGAAATTGATTGATAGTTGATATTGATTTCCGCATTTGATTCAGGCAAAATATTCCGTTCTGTGGAATCCAAAAGGATATTCTATAATTTGGCAGTGTTCCTTAAATGGTCACTGAACCCACACGAGTTGGGCGATGTTTCTCATTACGTGGTCGAGATATCACATCGGGTTGATGAATCGACTTGGTCAGCTCCTGCAACCATTCAGAAACGAGTAATTATCGATTTTCATTATTTCAATTGTTGTTAATCCATAATCAATAATTTCAATGACCTTTATACATGATCTTATAGATTATTATAGTCGGAGGTTAATAGGCTAAAATTTTTTGGGAAAATATTGATTATTTCATGTAAAAATTGATTATTTTGAAAATCAATAATTTCAAAGAATTATTAATATGCCTCTTGTAGGGAATTTTAATCTGAATCTAATAGGCTAATAATTCTCGGGAAAATATTTTTATTGTCAAGTTAAAACCAATAATATTGGAAATCAATAATTCCTAAATAATTTAATTATCATTTTGTAGAGAATTTAATGCTGTGTCAAATAACTGAAAGTATGTTGAAAACTATATAATAGATTGCTAGAAAAATTGCAAACACTAAAAATCGATAATGGCAAGAATATTAAAAAATAATAAAAAATTATTTCCCTCATAAATCCAAAAGTTTGTTGAAAAATATTAAAATTTAATGTTTAAAAACGCGCACTAAAATCTCAAATATTTAAACAACACACATATTATATGCTCTAAGGCCATCTCATGGTTGGGAGATTTAATCTGCAAGATATTGATTATTTCAAATAAAAATTGAACATTTTGAAAATCAATAATTTCAAAACACCTTATACACGATATTGTAGTCCAATAATATTGGAAATCAATAATTTCACAAATTTTTATACATAAACTTATAGATTATTTTATTCGAAGTTTAAATATTTTTCAAAATATTGATTATTTATGTAAAAAGCAAAGATTTTGAAAATCAATAATTTCAAAAAATCTTTAATGATCTAGTAGGGAATTTTAGTTGGAGTCTAATAAGCTAAAAATCTTTTGAAAAATCAGTTTAATGTCAAGTAAAAACTGATAACATTGGAAATCAATAATCTATGAAAACTTAAATATATCATTTTGTAGAGAATTTAATTCTTAATTAAACAATGAAATCTTCAATATTTAAACAACACACATGCCTTTATCAATTTACTTTTTTTTTCATTTCAAACAATCAGTTACATGAAAATCGGTTATTTCCTATTTTATCGACTTTATTTATCGACAGATTTTTATTTATTTACAGCATTGTAATTAATTTATATAACAATACAAATCATTATCATTTATTCTGAACAATATATTATTGCATATATGATACAGGGTTATTCCCTATTATAAAGCGACTATTCATAATTATAAATCATTTATTCAATATTCTAAATTAATTATTCAAAATTATAAATTAATTATTCTAAATTATAAATTAATCAAAATAAAATAAATTATTCTTATTATTTATTCTAAAAATTAATTTTGTCCCAAAAGAAACATCAGAAAGCTACGACGACAGTGTATAACCTTTATGTGTATAACCACATAATCATGTCACAGATTGCATTGTAACACGCAGAGACGCAAGCAGTAGGTAAAAAACCCTTCGAGATTTGTCTTTTTTCAAGGATAATATTTAAAAAAGTATTAAAGTTAATTAAATATATTTATAAAAAAATATCAACATATTTTATAAAAAAACATCAAAATGTTAAATGAATTCCCCGTTGTATGCAAAAACAAGGTATTCCCGCATTCTCTCATAATACAAACCATATAACATAGACGGATCCACATTCATTTCAGCAATAAGCCTGGCTACATTCTCCTTTATCATTAGAGATGTCGTTGGTTCGGGTCTAATTGCTGAATATCTGCTTTTAATTGTTGAGAATATGTTTTCAATTGGATTTAGATCCGGACTATCAGGGGGTAAATATTTTATGATAATACTTTTTTCTACGCAAAAATCTTTTACAATATCACTATGGTGAAATCTTACATTATCCATAACTAATATATCATTTGCTTTCATTTGTTGTATATTATATACAGTTTCTCAGCATTATATGCACCATCGATCAATTTAAAATGGTTTACCTTTTCAGCACAAATAATGGCAAGTAGAGATACATTTCTGCCTCAGTTAGGATTGGACTCGTTCATCATGAATTTTAAATCGTTTCTTTTTATTATTCTTAAAATGATCCAAAACAATAAATTAATTCTAAAATCATTTTGTTTAATTTAGAATTTAGAATAATTAATTTATAATTTTATATAATTGATTTAGAATATTGAATAAATGATTTATAATTATGAATAGCCGCTTTATAATATGGAATAACCCCGTAATATCATATCGTATCATATCAATTTCATTACCCTTTGATTTATAAATATATTCTTATAAATATCCCATTGGTATCCCAAAGTTATTATTCAATGCCATCGAAACGAGTTTAATTGTACTTTTATGGATAAATACTGCTTAACGGATTTGCACAATCTTAGACTTTCCATTATTATCAAACCTTCAATCATTGCAGATAATAAAACACTTATTGACATAATTAACAAAGTAAATGTACAGGCTTTGAAATTCTAATTTATTCGATCTAGTTTCTTGAATAATTCCTTTATTTGACTCATTTCCCCCCAAAGGAGCTGAAAATTATCAACAAGGATTCTAGAGTCAATTTTCTTACCGAAACAAATAATCAACACAAATAAACATATATTACCCATGCATTTCTAACAACCCAATCTATAAATATCAATATATTGTCATGACAACGGGATATTACAATTAAAACAGAGTAAAGAATTTCGCCAACTAAACAAGCAAATCAGAAATATCACCATTTCTCCTTCATTACTTTTCTCAAACTTGCCATTCTTTCAGGTTTTTCCCCTTGCAAATCTAGATATTCGTGCTATAGCAAGATGCAAGGAATGTGCCGGGACAGTCCCGGATTTCTACCTCTCTCCCGGAATCCCGGTTAGGCGGCAATTTGTCCAGGATTGTAAATTTTTCCCTTTAAAAACTTCTCAACGGAAAAATATTTGAACATTTTTCTCTTATTCGCTCGTCGCATTGTGAAATTCACGAAATCTAGTTACATTTTCAAAACCTATACTTACAATTCACTCAAAATCAATAATTACTATTTTTGATCAATGAAAGTATGAATTTAACGATTGCTATTTTGAGATAGAATTTTTCATAAAAAATCTATCTGCGCACTTACGTTACAACAAAACAAAAATTGTTTAGTACGCTGAAGTTTTTCTTCGTTTTACAATGCAAGAGATACACGTTTGAGCGATTTGAAAAGTCAAACTAAAAAAAATGGTTCTAAATTAGAACCAAAGTATTTACATTTCATGAATTTTTCAACCATTTTATTCATATTCCATTTTCCACCAAAAAAATTGTCTGATGACTTCTGTAACAATACCGTTTATAATATGAAATAAACCAATATGCTTATATTATATTTATATAGAGATTGAAAAAGTGATAAAGAAAATAAATTATACATCCAAGTCTTTTCTTACACGGCAAATACACGTTCTTAAACGCCTGTTATCAACGATTATACTTTGGGGTTTTTAAGTTCCTTATGCAACCCAGCTAAACATTTCTTCATATCTCGTTCGAATTTTAGGGCACGTTCACGTTTGGATCAGTTTCTAAGAAAGCATTCATCATGCATTCACCATATGTTAGAGCCTCATCAATTAAGCTAGCAGTTAGTTTATATATTTCGGCTTTTTCTTCATCAGTTATAAATTCAATCAGATCATTGACATTACGGGGTTTAACTATTTTCAATTCGTCTGTCCTCAAATCCTTCTATTGCGTGTACCAAGGCTATAATTTTGGGGTACTGAGGACCTGAAATCGTATTAGACTAAATAAAGACTGCAAATAAAGGAATAAGGTTTTTTGGACCGAGTCACTTCAGATTTGTGTAAAAGAGATTGAGTGTACGCCCAAACATGACATAGCAAAAGATAAATGCATACAATCGATATCTGTAACATTTGCACCGGAATCACTCGTTTTCAAATTTTAATATTTTTTTTTATTTTTTTTATTTAATTTTAATTTTTTTTTATTTTAAAATTTATTTCCAAGACTGTGAGGTGTAATGTAATTGGTTTGCACATCAAATTGTATTATAAATGCCGTTATTCCATACCATATACCATACTCATGCACATATTCTACACTATACTGATATTTGATAATTAGGTGGACAAATCTTCACTTCATCTAGGCTATTTGAGAGAATTAATTAATTGATTTATATTTTATAGCCAAATCGCTTTATTGTTTCTCAATTATAAATGGCGCATTGTAGGGTTAAGGTACACTTACTAGGACAATATTAATAGGACATTGCAAATATTTTGATAATGACGATGACGACAGTGCAAATCAAACAGTTGACCTATTAATTGATCTGCGTTTAACGCAGACGCAATCGACAGGAATCATGTATTAATTCAATGACCGTTACAATGACACAATGGCAATTAGTAATGCCATAAATGAGCTTTGTGTGACTAGATCACCCGGTGGGGCAATCAAATATTGATAGGTGGTGACAAAAATCCGGTAACATTTCATCACGCGTGTGAGCGAGCGTATTGTTATTCTCAAACTCTACCACAGGGAACATTTGTAATGATTGTCTCGTTTCTAGATAACCGATAAGTTCCTCTATGTTACCGATAAAGTAATCCAACCTCAAAACAAATATCGGTTTAGAGTTCATGCATTTTTCAAACCGACCCACACCGTCACAAGTATTTGGACGAATCCCGTGTTGTTTATGGACGTCGGAAACGAAGCTCCGATCATTGAAGAACTTAAACCGGAGGTTATTACTAAATATATTAGCTACTGGATAATATTCTACGGAATGCTAGGAACCGGATCAAGTGTTTGTCCGTTGGTCGTATGCCGATTACCACAAATGGCAGGTTAACACATTCCGAATATTGTATAGACAAGTGTTCCGCAATGCCACTGAGACGTCCAAGTATAAGTATTCGAAATATCTTCATATTGAGATCAGATATCCTGCAATGGTATGTTTATGATGAATTATTTTATAACCGCTCCCCCTTCCCTCCCTTCCCTCCCTCCCTCTCATCCCATCCCATTTATGAATTTATTATATATCAAAATATTACATTTATCATAATATAATATTAATTTGTGTCCACATATCATATCCTTTTCCAATCAGCATCATTACAGGATTTATACCTGAGTCTCTACAATATCACGATTGCAATTAATTGATAAATAAATTGATAATAGCTTATATTTATCCTTATTTATCTTCATTTCCCATTTAACGTTGGTCCCAATGAAGATAAATGAAATTCTAAAGGAAAAAAGATCAAAGGCGAACACAAGATAAATAATAAATTGTACTATTAATAATAAATCAATAGTCAATTAATAATTTATTATTAAATCAATAAATTATTAATGTCAATAATATATTAATTAATTGATAGGAAATCGATTTAATAATAATAATAATAATAATAATAATAATAATAATAATAAATAACATGAATTAATAATTATTTAATAATATATTAAAATCAATAAAATTTTAAATAAATCGATAATTGATTTATTAATCAATGCCATATTGATAATGGATAAATCTTATTGCTTTCTAATTTCAAAGAAAAGTAGAAATAATGAATCTAGAAAAATGTAAAATAGAATGGAGAATAGAGCAATAAATTCAATAAATTGGAGGGAAATGTGAAGAGAAAAGAAATGAATAATTCATGAATAATCAATTGAATTCAACCTATCATTCTCGCTTCTTAAATCTTGGGTGAATTAATTAATTCATCAACTAACATTAATATTCTTCACCGAATTTCTTATTTTATTGATTTATTTTCACAATGAGCCAATTAATTTATCCAGATTATTTCACCATATGCTCCTTTCGAAATGCATTTCCTTTTTTCGTACCTAATGGCACGCACAAATTCCTCCACCAATCAAATCGCAATTACGCAATCATTGCAGCGCAACATTAAAAATCAATATATTTATTTGCAATTAACGGTGCCGATAATGCAGATAATTATATTTATATATATATTATCGGTTCAATATATTGAACATTTGTGCATAATTGGAATTTATTGATCTATGGTATTATTTTAATGGGAAAAATGAAAAGAAGACAATTAAAGATTTTGCTGTGAGGTTTAATCGATGATTTGGAGATATTTAGGTGCAATATTGCAATACTTATCATGATGTCACTAAACCAATGGGCAATTAATTACTTGCTGTTGTAATTTCATTAGTTCTTATAAATAAAATCATTCGCTGCACGTATTAATCGATACAAATACACTGATTCGACCATCACTTATCGGTTCAAAGTTCTAGTCGATATTGACAACTTCCTATATCTGTGAACACGAACAGGAAGTAACAATGCACATGGTACACAGTTTTATTCGATCGCCTGATGCTGCTTATATACAACACGTTACAATCTATAAATTTAGAGTCCACCTGAACAGTGGGGGAAATATGGGGGAAATTAATCGGACAGAAATCATTGATATTTTATTGCATTAAAATGTCAGTGGTATTGACAGGAAGCGAAACAAATATGGCCGACTGACCATTCATTCGACATTACAACGGACTGAGCCGATTTCTGATTTTATTATTTTGGCTTCCTATCAATTCATAAAGTGCATGATCTATTGAGAGAATTGTCGAGAATTGAGTTGCGCACCGACTTGCTCGCTATTTATGAGACTATCTCATTTCTCGGCATGTTTGCAGTTATTTTGTTTATTTACCATTGTGAAAATCGCGGTCACAAAACTGTCAATCATTTGTTTAAGTTTGGGTCTAATAGTGACCAATCAACTGTTTCAAATGAACACTTTGAATCGCGCGATTGCAATAACGAGCACTTTTTGGACGTGAGAATTGGATTTAATAGTTTTCTCTCAAATTATACCTGCTCTCTCACAGACTCCTTCAACTTAATCAATTTTCATTTTTGGCTTTTAATTGGATTTCCAACCTAAATTTATTTAAACTAAATGCTTTAGACATAAAATACAGTAAAAATTTTACATATTCCCTTAGAACATGCAAGGATGGAACATTTGACATTTTCATGAAAATTATTATTTCTGTTTAGTTGCTCTGTATTGGCTGAATTTATCTAAATCTACTATGAATAAAAGAACTTATGAGAATATATAGATGTTCGAAACATTTATCAGGCTTGACAAATACATTTTTTAGGTACATTGAAAACCATTTTTGCAATCAATTTAAAAATTTAATAATCAATTTAATAATCAATTTAATAATTTAATAATTAATAACTAATTTAATAAATTATCAATTTAATAATTTAATAATTAATAACTAATTTAATAAATTAATAACCAATTTAATAAATTAATAATCAATTTAATAATTTAATAATCAATTTAATAATTTAATATTTAATAACTAATTTAATAAATTAATAATCAATTTAATAATTTAATAATCAATTTAATAATTTAATAATTAATAACTAATTTAATAACCAATTTAATAAATTAATAATCAATTTAATAATCAATTTAATAATTTAATATTCAATTTAATAATTTCTCAGTTAAATATCAAATAAGTATATCGAACGGGCTGTTATATTTTTGCTGTTAAATTAATATATTTTTTTAACTGTTATTATAATTCTTCAATGAATGCATCAAATAAAAACCTGAAAAAATTAGGCGATATTTTTATTTAGTCCATTTCCGGTTTTTTTTGCTAGTCAGGTATATCACAAAAATATTCATTTTTACAAAGGGTCTTGGTCAAAAATATTCATTTTTACAAAGGGTCTTGGTCAAAAAATGTTTGGTAACCATTGGTCTTGATTTTAACAATATCAAGTTATTTCTAGCGGAGATAAAATAGGATTTTATAGTTAAACCTGTCATGGATTAATATCTATTATTGTTGTAGAACGTGACTTTGATAAAATTGGAACCGGGAGCAACATATCAGGTTGTCGTTCTCGGCTTGTATATCACATCCAGTACCAACACGAGCACAAAATACAGTGAATCTCGAATGGTTAGTCTACCTGTCAGTGCCAAGAAACCAGTGGTGATTATATTATTATCTAATTGAACTCGCGCTATTGACCTCATTTAGACCCTAGAACCACAACCATCGGGCGATTGGTTCAAAGGTCTTTGGGATTCATGGAAGAGTAACAAAGTTCTATATGGAAGTCTTTTCGCTTTAACTGCACTGATGTTATTAATCATGCTCTTGTTATTGCTGCTCTGTCTGTGTCGACAGAGGAAATTCAGGTCCACAAAAGGAATGGGATCCACAAGTGAGTATTTTTTGGATTTCCTTTCACGCCTTCTCAATTCTTTTATAACGAATCTCACGGGATTTCTGTATATTTGACCTCCACATTATTATTTATATAATTTATATTTTATATATTTATTATTTTAATATTTTATTATTTATATTTTATATTTTATATATCATTATTTATATTTTATATATCATTATTTATATTTTATATATTATTATTTATATTTATATTATATCATTATTTATATTTTATATATTATTATTTATATTTTATATATCATTATTTATATTTTATATATTATTATTTATATTTTATATATTATTATTTATATTTTATAGTTTATTATTTATATTTTATATATCAATATTTATATTTTATAGTTTATTATTTATATTTTATATATCATTATTTATATTTTATATATTATTATTTATATTTTATATATCATTATTTATATTTTATATTTTACTATTTATATTTTATTATTTATTATTTATATATTATTATTTATATTTTATATATTATTATTTATATTTTATATATTATTATTTATATTTTATATTTTTATTATTTATATTTTATATATTATTATTTATATTTTATATTTTACTATTTATATTTTATTATTTATTATTTATATATTATTATTTATATTTTATATATTATTATTTATATTTTATATATTATTATTTTATATTTTATATTTTATTATTTATATTTTATATATTATTATTTATATTTTATATATCATTATTTATATTTTTTATATATTATTATTTATATTTTATATTTTATTATTTATATTTTATATATTATTATTTATATTTTATATTTTTTACTATTTATATTTTATTATTTATTAATTTATATATTATTATTTATATTTTATATTTTATTTATATTTTATATATTATTATTTATATTTTATTTATCATTTATATTTTATATATATTATTTATATTTTATATTTTAGTTATATTTTTATATTTTATTATTTTACTATTTATATTTTATTATTTATTATTTATATATTATTATTTATATTTTATATTTTATTTATATTTTATATATTATTATTTATATTTTATTTATCATTTATATTTTATATATTATTATTTATATTTTATATTTTATTTATATTTTATATATTATTATTTATATTTTATATTTTATTATTTATATTTTATATTTTATTATTTATATTTTATATATTATTATTATTATTATTATTATTATTCTTATTATTATTATTATTATTATTTATTATTATTATTATTTATTATCTATTTAATTTATTATTTTCATTTTCATTTGAATAAATTTCGCTGTATTGCATTAGTGCCTTATGATTATTACTACACATAGTCAATATTTTGCCTTATATCCACTTGATTGTTTGAATATTCCAGTTTATATCTACACGCGCTCAGCCAATTACAGTCATTTATTTCACGTTCGAAAAATCCTTTATAATTGATTTATAATATTTAGTGTTGAACTCATTATCGATCTCTGTCGTGCAAGATCTAGATTGTAGGCCGATTATTGTTGTTACCCATGTTACCAATATTACCCACGTTACCAATATTACCCACGTTACCCATATTACCCACGTTACCCATATTACCTACGTTACCCATATTACCATTATTACCAAATATTAGGCTGTATATTGAATAGGTCATTGCAATTACACTCAACGAGAGGTGGAGAGAGAAGACCTGATAATAAGGTCATTGCTGTAACGGATATTTATTCATATTCACCACTCCAATCAAGGATCGGTAATTCTAACAAAACCATAACTATTGTCGCTACATATTCACTTTAACAAATGCAATTATTCGGAATCTTTGTATCAACAACATCAAGAATTCCACACTCACATGTCAAACTCGTTCTGTCGACATATTTCACAGTTAAATCTCTAATAAAAATAGAAAAGAACACAATTGTAGAATTTCCCAAAAAATGAAATAGTCAAATCATTTTATCAATGAAATTGATTTATTTTATCGAAAAAGTTGAGATGTAAAATAAATTGAAAAGCTTTATTGTTGATTTGGTTTAATACTGAATAATACAGTAAGTCATCGATATATTTGCCTATTGTAGCCACATTTCTTTTTTTGCTTCTAATTCTTTTGTGATTGATTTTCTTACTAATACGTGGTGGGAGTTAGAACTTCTGTTTGAGCTGTGTGATCGTTGGTTTTCGTTCTAGTGTCGTGTGCAGCCTTTCAATTCTACCGTTTGAATATGGGTTACAGACTGTTGTTCGATTCATTTTTTCTTATTAATGAAGCAATTTCTTATCATTATTGGAATTCTTGCATCATTTAGAATCCCAATTAAATATACTCGCACAAACTAATTAAGTAATTAAGAATTTATACCGCCAAAGAATTTCTATCAATATCGTCAATGACTCTTCGTGCTTTTAAAGAAGGAAAACAAAGAAAACAGAAATAATCACTTCTTTCCTTTCTTTGTGTAATGAGTTCATTTCATTCAGATGCGTTCCCTTACAATTACAAGGAGGTCAGTAAAGCATCTGCCATTAACAATAGCAGTAGCACGCTGCAGATACCCGGTCGAATACCACAGCATTCAAACCAATTGGCACTTCAGCAATA
This sequence comes from Schmidtea polychroa, assembly GCA_959609185.1. Lineage (NCBI taxonomy): Eukaryota > Metazoa > Platyhelminthes > Tricladida > Dugesiidae > Schmidtea > Schmidtea polychroa. The sequence goes on along the minus strand of CAUHTR010000481.1, from coordinate 105,677 downwards.
TCAACAGAACAATGGCAGTCTCGATCGCAGGAACACTGACACTTCATCTCAGATTTATCGGGCTGGAAGTGTCCAAGCAATGGAAACCGCCAGTTTGGTGACTGATCTCTATGGAAATAACTATATGCATGGGATGCAGATGAACCACATGCAGAATCCTTACCATGGATTCTCAACATTGCAACCGCAAAATTATCCCAATAATCACGGCAGATCTGTGCCTCCATACCAGCATTATCTCCAGCAACAACAACAACAGCAGCAGCAACAACAACAACAACAACATCACGTACAGATGGGATCTTTACTCAGGGAGAACCCAGCTGGTGATTCAAACAGAGATAGCAGTATGCTTTATGGAATTTGTAATATCTTTTTCATTTATTTTTCATTTACAGCCTTTTAGGGGATTTTTATTGATTATTTTTATTTTTTTTTATTATTATTTATAATTTTATTTTTTTAATTTTATTATTATTATTATTATTATTATTAGTTATTTTTATTTTCATTTATTGTTATTGTTATTATTTATTTTTGTTTTTAATATTATTTATTCTATATTTTATTTTATTTTTGTTATATTTATTTTATTTTATTTATTTATTTATTATTTTTTAATTCCTACAATTATTATTATTATTATTATTATTATTATTATTATTATTATTATTATTATTATTATTATTATTATTATTATTATTATTATTATTATTATTTATTATTATTATTTATTATTATTATTATTTATTTTTATTATTATTATTATTATTATTATTATTATTATTATTATTATTAATTATTATTATTATTATTATTATTATTATTATTATTATTATTATTATTATTATTATTAATTATCATCAATATCATCATAATAATATCATAATAATATCATAATATCATATCAGTAACCGAACAATCAATTGAAATGGCACAGAGGAACATGCCGAACAGCTCCCAAAACCTGCGGCAATATATGGGATATTATGATCAAAGGCAAGGAGCAATGTCACCACAGATGATGATGATGATGATGGGCAGTCAGCAGAGCTTGGCCAATTCTGGGCAGTATAGAAGGTAATAAATGATATTATATATATTATCAACTGTTTATCTCTGTCTGAATGAATTCGATAAAATTGTAATTCGCAACTATATTGCAATTTGCCTTTACTTTTATATATTGTATTCATTCATTATTGATCATTTTTTATTATTTTTATTGATTAATATTGATTCAATTTATTCAATTTATTATTGATTTTATTTATTTTATTATTACTAATTATAGTTATTGATTATTATTGAATATTAATATTAAGATTATATTAATATTATTGTTGTTTATTATTATTGATGATTTTTATCATTACTATTGATTATTAATAATTACAATATTGAATTTTATATTAATATTATTGATTATTGATGATTTTTATTATTATTAGTTATATTTGATTATTATTTATATTATTGATTTTATTTTCTGAATTAATTTTTTATCACTATTGAAAATCAACATTGATTTTTAATATTAATAATAATAATATTATTATTGATTATTATTATTAATTTTGCTATTGACTTTGAAATTGGTTATAATTTTTATTGATTATATTTGATTATTATTATTGATTTTTATTTTATTGTTGAATATATTTTACATTTTCTTGAATTTTATTATTTGATTTACTCCATATTTTAAAATTAAATTAATCTTAATAAATCAATTTCTGCAAATCAACCTGATGCAATGGAAACCTGGGAGAATATCTGGCAATGTATATATATATATATATGGTGATAATGACATATAAATAGGAATTATCCGATAATTTCATGGTATGGAATTGCAATTGGGTCATGGAATAAGATTAATAAATTTTATTGACAGTAAATCTGATGTAGATGTTGAATTATAGGATTAGCTTGCCGGTAATGATTTAGATAAACATAAACTTTGAATTGGAAATGAGATCTGACAGACAACAGTTCATTGCGAGGTAATACAGATGGATATATATGCACGTATATTATATATATTATACATGGAAATGTTATCATTTGTACCCGTGATAACAAGTTCTTGGATTCTTGGAGTCGCCTGGTATCTAGTTGATAAATTATATGAATGCCATTTACATTGGCTGTGGATTTGATAAATATAATTATTCTCTGTCTCTCTCTCCCTCTCTGATTTGGTATTCCCTCTTGATTCCATGCTGGGTTATATCTATCTATCCTATATTGATGATAATATCCTCATTCCACACCATCTCATGAATCTTCACTAAAAACAAAATTTAATCATAGCATTTTTCACATGAAGAAAAATCAATATTTTTGAAAAGGTCATTCGATTCTATTGAATTCTATAACATTGAAACTACTTAATGATTGTAGCAATCCTTCATATTACCTCTTGATCAATGTCATCAATTGGGAATGAGTGCTCCATATAATTGGCTATTTGCGGGGGCGGGGCGGGCGGAGGAATAATAGCTGGCATCTGTTGGAATATCCTCTCTATGTCCCTAAATTTCTTAAAGCATCAGCTTTCTATTATTTGCAATTTCCTTTCCCTATGCCGCAATTCTATATAAAAATGTCATTGCCAGTTTCATTCGTAACCAATAATCAATTTGAAATCAAACTTTCCGAAAAAACAAAATCTAATTAAAAATTCCCAATAAAATCAATGGAAATTGGAAATTGGAAATTAATATCTCTAATATAATTGCTCCTATGACAGTTTCAATATTTTATGCCCATTTAGGTCCAACAGCCAAAATTATTCCCTTCCATCGGTGGAAACCCCAATAGCTATAAATCCGAGTGGACACCCAATATACCAAATGGATCAAGTACTTGTAGATACTTCGGGACGGCCTCTTTCTCCTCAATATCACTATATGCAACAGCAACAGCAGCTCCAGCAACAGCAACAGCTCCAACAGCAACAGCTCCAACAGCAACAGCTCCAACAGCAGCAACAGCTCCAGCAACAACAGCAACAGCAACAGCAACATCATCACCATCAACAGGCCAGTCACCTAGGCCAAATGCACCCATCCATGATGGACATGTAGTGAGTGCCAGTTCTTTCTGATGGCAGACTGTTTCTAATGTATTTGTGTGTGTCTGTGTGTGCCCGTGTGTGTCGTTGCGTGCCCGTGTGTGCGTGCATAGATCTCGCGTGCATGTGGAACCACCTCTGTACCGTGCATGACGGCCATAAGCCCCTTTGTATATACTTAATAAACTTTATTGATTTGTTTCCAATATGTCTTGTTTGTTGCCCGTTGATGGCGCTGGTGATTTGGTTGGTCAGTTGGTTGGCTGGTTGGTTGGCTGGTTGGTTGGCTGGCTAACCAATTATGTCACATTTATATCGCTTTAGGGTTTCTATGAGCCGCATGACCATCATTATCATCGATTCTTGAATATAATCAATATATCTGTGATTTCCCATCGGTCTTTTATCTGATTTCGCATTTATCAATTATATATATCTATATTGATTTATTACATTGATCCAATTGAATAATATTGATTTTATTAATTCAATTAATTAAATTGATTTATCTAATTTTGTAACAATCGATAATTTATATTGCTTTTTTGCAAATGGATTCATTTTATTGATATAATTGATTTTATTGATTACAAAATTATATCTGATTTTAAATTAATCCTTAGATAATATTGATTTATTCCGTTTTCAGCCTTTATTGATTTCTTGCAAACGCCCTAGAATCTATTAATTTTGATTAATTAATTTCTTTTATATATTATATATCGATTTGTGTATTTCTGACCGCGGGAAATTATTGATTATTGTTGTTTTATCTGATTTCAATCAATCAATCAATATATATATTTCAATCAATATCATTAGGTCAATTTCAGTAGATTAATATTGATTTCTTGAAAGTGAACTAAAAACCGAACAATTGTAATTAATTAATCAATAAAATCGGTATTGATTATTGCATTTTGAAGTTGAATAATATTGATTTTATTATTCCAATTAATTAGATTAATGAAATTGATTTATCTAATTTTATACTATTTATTGATTGAATCAATTTTCTAATTAATATGTGCAATTGATTTTATTGATTACAAAATGATACTGATCTGATTTCAATTTAATCGATAGATAATATTGATTGATTCCATTTTCAGTTTCTTTGATAGATGTTATCGATTTAGTTATATATTTGACCGTGCGGGAATTGGTGCAAATGTGAAATAATTGATTATTGATATTTAATCTGATTTCAATCAATATCATTATGGCCATTTCTGTATAATATTGGTTTTTTGAAAGCGAACTAATAATCGAATAAAGTTAATTAATTAATCAATGAAATCGATTTCATTGATTATAAAATGTGCGCTGGTGTAATTGTTTATTGATCTATATATTGATTTGGGTTGACATTGCTGGTAAAGCGGGAGCCGTGATTGTCATCATATTGGAATGCGACTATATAATTTTGTTGATTCTATCTCATCTGTAAATACTTGCATATTATGATAGTAATGTTCATTAAGCAGCCAGCCGCACGCGTTCTCGAGACCAATTACTGCTGAATATCAACAGAGTCTCAATCGGCAACAATATCGACGCAGTGATAGCGATTGTGGAACTCATGAGCCTGGATATTCATACCTGCCGACTCCTCATGGACCGGAAGGGGTTTCATCTCGTCAACATACTCTCAATAGTCTTCCAGAACAACCGATGGACAATAACAATCATGACCAGCACGATTCCCCAGTTCCGCTTATTGCCAACAGCAACAACATCAACAGTAACAGTATCAACAGTAACAGTAACAACAACAACAATAACAGTTCTGGCCGACATCACCATCGTCGCAAAACGAGATCTAGACAAGCAAATAATCAAGAGCCGACGTCACTAGAACGGAGCCAAGTTAGTGTAAGGTTCATGCAGTTGAATAATTGTATAAATGATTGAATATATCGATTGTCTACTATGCCCAGCACGCGCGCGCACACACACATACATGCACACACACATGCACATATTCACACATGCACTCGCTCGAATGGGATAGGGCCGCGGGGACATTTAGTGCGCGTGACTCATCATCACCTAGGAATGCCTACGATTCACCGGAGGGACTGCCAATCGGTTGTATTGACTAATTTGAGTGATTCACATGTTGTTTTCTGCTCTTTCGATCAATTTCTATGCAGTTTTTGCTTGTCTCCACACAATCATTTCGATATCGATTTCCGATGAGATATTGATTATTGGGATAGATTATTCTTTCATCAATATTCATTGACAATTTGCACTCTACTCACCAATAGCACTCGATTATCAATGATTCTGGCACTATTTTACCGATATATTGTGTTCGATATATATGTTACCGATTAATCCGTGGTTTGGGTCGAGAGAATAAATGAGAATTATTGATTATCGATTATCATTACTCATTATTGATTGACAATTTGCACTCGATTATCAATGATTTTCATTGATTTCCCCCACTGACACTATTTTATTGAATAATCCGTGGTGTGGGGGGGGGGTGGAGAGAATAAATGAGAATTATTGATTATCGATTATCATTCCTCATTATTGATTGACAATTTGCACTCTACTCATCAATAGCACTCGATTATCAATGATTTTCATTGATTTCCCCCACTGACACTATTTTATTGATTAATCCGTGGTTCGGGGGGAGGGAGAGAGAATAAACGAGAATTTGATTATCGATTATCATTTCTCATATTATTGATTGCCAGTTTGCATTAATTTATCAGTGATTCTTATTGATTTTCTCGACTGGGACTATTTTATCGATAGGTTGTGTTTATATCGATTAATTTGTGTGATTGATCACTGGGGCCACGGGAGGGGAATTCAAGGTCAAACTGGGTTATATTAGGTCATGAAATAGGAATGGGAACCATTGTGCTGGGCAATATCAATATCAATATCAATATCAATATTATAATTATTGATCTGTAACATGTGCTCCCTTGCGGCAGCTATATAGAGGATGAAATAATCTAGATGAACATATTTACTATAATCTGATTGGATCAATAATTAATTATTAAACATAAATTAGAAAATCAATAATTTCACATATTCATTTGAACCGATCAATTATTTATCGAATTTCTATTCTAAATTTTAAACGATCTGATCGGCTATTATAAAGGAATTATTGGATTTATAATTAATCAATATATTACATTGGCGGGCAAGTTCAATCGTATTATGCATAGATCATTTGAACCAGTTCTAATATTGCTTATTTACATTTCAATCATCAATATAATGTCCATTATTTCCCACCACTCACTACCAGCTTTCCGGCAGCTTGTCGATCCCTCTCATCCTTGGATCCAGAATATTCAGCAACTGCCATGGAGACAGCCTCCCGATCGGAATATATGGTAATCCGATGGTGCTATGGCAGGTGAATATATTGACTGACTAAGAACTTCCCATCTAAGCACAATTAACAGTTGTTGCGTCACCTTTGCAGTATAATTGCAGTATCATTCCCTATAATTGTGGCGCAAGTTACCGGTTTGCTGTAGGCTTACTTTCTCTTTGTTCCTAATATAAATAGATCCTTACATGATCCAATAAATTCTTTCATTCAAATTATCGGAACCCAAATACTCTGCTTCAAAACAAATCCAATATGTTTCATGTGTTCCTCAGCAGTCGAATGCTGGATTGCTCTAGTGGTTAGATATTATCGACCTTGACGGTCTTCTTTGAGACCGAGCGAAATTTGACTAACTATCTTTGGCAGGTACTTCACTTCTTTCTGGAACTCGTAACAAATTCAATGTCTTAAAAACACTTAATCCACTTCGCAACTAACTGATGAAAGGTATTGAAAGCAGGTTTCTTATATCCCACGAGAGACACGCTAAATAACAATAATAATAATAATCTTAATAACATAGTTAAGCTGATAGTGAAAATCATCTGCAAGAACTTTCCCGTCAACCTAATAGTTAATTTATTTTAATTATTAATCAATTTTCATGTGTTAAATCTACCGAATATGGAAATATTTACATCAAATTCTGTCACTCAAATGCGCCAGTCACAAACGAATATCAACCTTAGAATGATGATCTTACGCTTGCCTCAATTTCATAACAAATTACACTCCTAAAAAGAAAAGCTGAAATCTATCAATATATTTGACTTATTTCCATTTGAGAATTTTGGCGTTTCTTGCTATATCTGATTTGATATCATTTTATATTTCATTTATTACTTTCTCATGCTCCTTGTTTCTGATTTCCATATCTTCTCTTGACTTAAATTCATTCTTTTTACATCTTTTTTTAATTCATTACCTTCTATTGTGTCCATAATTAAACTTTCCATTTGCTTATTTAACATTAAGTGCGCTGTTCCTATTGGTTATAACTTCAACGGGAATTCCAAGGCATTTTATTGATTTTTTATGATATTTGATGAAATGTATATCTTTATAAGTTCTGTTGAAATTCAATAAACTCTTAGATTTCTATTGAATAGCTTGAACCTTTACAATTGCAATTCAAACCAAGCAAACCCTGTCGGTGATCGCTTCCCACTTTCTTTTTATCGGTGAATTCCGATTGGTATTATCTCCGTTCAACGAGTCAATGATTGAATCACTAAATGAACCTTTCATATCACACTTATCCTCTCTGTATTCACTACAGTTTCTCTCATATGCGCTCGTATCAAAAAGAAAAACTGAAATCTATCAATATATTTGACTTATTTCCCTTTAAGAATTTTGGCGTTTCTTGTTTTATCTGATTTGATATCATTTTATATTTCATTTATTACTTTCTCATGCTCTTGGTTCTGATTTCCATATCTTCTCTTGACTTAAATTCATTCTTTTTACATCTTTTAAATCCATAATTAAAAATCAATTTATAATTAGATTTTATTGATTCAAATAATAATCTCAATAAATTGTCAATAATATTAATTAATTAAATTAATTACAAATTAAAATCTATAAAAGAATAAGAATTTATGCTCTCAGCTATGAAATTGGATATGGATTAGTAGTGTAGTGAGTGCAATCGGCTCCAGGCATAATATAAGATTGTAATAATTATGACGCTGGCTGAATTGTACGGTTGAATTCAGGTAATGAAAAACCACAACGATATACCACCAATGTTAGCGCCACGGACAAAATTGCCGTATTCTGAGCATCAGGGAATCCATCGTCTATCCGCTCATGAAATGAATACCATTGATAGTCGTGACAATGCTGTCAATGATTGCAATTCTGAATCCAATACCGCTGGCGCTGTCAGTGACAATTTTGATCCCCCTCTGCAATACTCCAGTCATTACGATACCAATGAGTCGAGTAGGTGTTCATTACTGCGCCGATATTGATATAATGCGCGTTTTCCTCGATCAGAGTACCGCATGGATTGCAATATCGATATGAATGATAATGAAGCAACTCCCAGTAATTCCCTGCTGATTGAGAACCTTCCCAGAGTCAGAGATGTATCCGAGTATGGTATACCTGTAAACAATAACAATCACAACATGAAGCAAGCTCCTGTGCCTCCTCTCAAATCGAATAGTCGACATAATCCTGTGCCTAACAACAGTTACGGTCTCGAGTGTAACCCTGATTATTATTCATCTGCCACATCTAGTGACAGATCCGGTCCCAGTCCTCCTCCTAAATATGCACCTGGCGTAGTTCTTCCTGCCCGTTCTGATGAAATATATATGCGCGATCAGCGAGAAGGAATGTACTATCATGGAGATACTCATTGTTGATAATGATTCTGTTTTTGATTATCTCGTGTCACATTTCTGTGTCCTTGACTGCTGCTGCCGCTGCTGCTGTATCTCATACCCTGTCATCAAGTTCTGATCCTAGTCGCCAGTTGTACAATTATTATTAATATTATTATTATTACCATCATCATCATCATTCGCATCTTTCCATACTTTATCTAGTCCTACTTGCAATCTCCTCCGTGAGCTCTCCACAGTGCGATTATCATAATAATAATAATAATTTATTGCTATTGATTATTATAATAATTATTATCATTGATTATTATTATCATTATTATTATTATTTATTGATCATTGTAATAATTATTGTTATTGATTGATTATCATTATTATTATTATTTATTGATTATTATTATTATTATTATTTATTGATTATTATTATTATTATTATTAATCTCATTATTGTTGTTCTGATGATGATATTATTGATTTTGTATTTATTATTATTATTAATTAATTAATTCTATTGCTATTTAAAAATCATTATATTGTTAATTGATTTGTATTTGTTTCATTTTATCTTTCTCTATGTGTGTGTGTTTGTGTGTGTGCCATTTACTTTGTCATTTGAAAGTTGCTTCAATAATCCCGAATATAATTTGATCGTGATCAATAAGTGATCCCTATTGACCCTGTTGGCCCCTTCCTGGTGATGTGCATGTGTCATGGGCGTATCTCAATTTCTGTCGTGTGTGTGTGCGTGTGTGTGTGTCAAGGTCGTCAGTACGCGGGTCTCCAGCATGCCTATCATCAAATGCTGCATATTGGGGCCTCAGCATAGTATTTTAGTAAATTGTTCTATATATATATACGCAATACATGATAATGGTATTTGTCTTGACTTGTTATTGATTTCCGCATCCCTTTTGCTTTTATCTCTGATTATCGATCAACATTTATATATATATATATATAATATTAACAAATATTGATTATTGTTAAATATTATTAATATTGATTATTAATGATTTTTTATTAAATAATATTATTAATTATTATTATTATTGATTACATTGGCAAATAATTAAAAATATCTTTGTGTTATTGATTTTCTTGCTTTATTCTTATGTATATCAATGCTCTGATTACAAAAATGTCTTTATCAAAGATTTATTAGGTCTAGTATTGAAATATTGGCAAATGTTGTTTTAATATAAACAGTACAAGCATTGTGATACCCCGTGCAAATCCCAATAGTAGACTAGTTTCGAGCTTTTGGCTCTCATCAGTACTATGCAGGAGACGCGAAGATTTCTCTTCGCGCCAGGTAAGTATACAATATTGCTGATTCAACTCTATTGCATACTTTACCTGCTACACTGGAAATCACATCACTTGCAAATTAGCTAAATCACAGCAAAAATATCTGCAAACTTGTACTGATGAGAGCCTAAAGCTTTACACCATTACTTTATATATATATATATATAATCAATTTTGTAATTTTCAATATTTTTATTTATCATTTTTTTTAATTATCAATTCTTTTTTGTTTTTATTTTAGAAATATCGATCAATATTTATTTTTTAATCAATTTTTTCATTTATCAATATTTTTGTAATTTTGTTATTTATCACTTTTTATCAATAAATTTATTTATCAAAATGTTTTTTTCAGTAAAATGTTTTTCTCATTTTTCATTATCAATTCTTTTTTTGTTTTTATTTCAGATTTCGGATTTTATTTTTTTTATATTTATTTTTATCTATCTATATATATATTTTTAATCAATTTTCAATAATAAATCTATTTTTATTTATTAATTTATTTTATCGATTTTTTATTTATCAAATTTTCAACTTTATTTCAAAATTTGGATCAATGTTATTTATATATTTTTTTCCATTTGATAAAATTCTCGAAAAGAAGTTTTTATAAAATTTCGCACATTCCAGCCAATAAATTTACAGGGATTATTGGTTCATATTCACCATTCGTAACACCGCCGCTAAATGGCAGCTTATCAAAAATTTATTAAAGAGAAGCAAAAGTTTTATTGAATATGAATCATTTTTACACATGCTTTATTGATCTGATTGGCTCTCGATTCGGATTGGTTAATTTAACATTAAGTGCGCTGTTCCTGTTGGTTATAACTTCAACGGGAATTCCAAGGCATTTTCTTGATTTTTTTATGATATTTGATGAAATGTATATCTTTATAAATTCTGTTGAAATTCACTAAACTCTTAGATTTCTATTGAATAGCTTGAACCTTTCCAATTGCAATTAATTACAAATTAAAATCTATAAAAGAATAAGAATTTTATGCTCAGCTATGAAATTGGATATGGAATAGTAGTGTAGTGAGTGCAATCGGTTCCAGACATCATTGCTATTTTGACCTTGAAAAGATGCTGGTCAACAATTGTTAATATCTTTAAAGCTACTAATGATAATAATAATACCTAGACCTCATTTTAAAGGTCTTGTGCACTGGGCTTTAAATTAAGTCATCGTTCAATAAATCCATTTGCGGAAACACTTTGGTGCCAAAAAAGTAGGTCTCCGCTAGCACAAAGACATAATTTAAAAAAAGTTATTGACCTTGACTTACATATTTAACCTTGAAAAATAATATGATCTTGAAAAAATATGACCTAGAAAAAAAATAATATTATTACCTTTGTGACATGTTGAGTGTGAGCAATATGACCAATAGGGGAATAAAATATCTTGTCGGATAAACTCACAGTATACCTTTTGTTTTATATACATATTATAAGGTTTGAAAAATTCTAAGGTTTTTAACCCTTTGAAGGTTCACCATAAACCTTTGAGTGTCTGACCACCATACTCACCTCTCAAATACCTTTCGAATGGACCATCAATCAATAAAATCCAATGGCGGAAACTACGAAAATTAAAATTTTTAAAATTTTAGCATGACTCATTTGACCTTGACCATTATTTAAAAAAAAATATTTCCCGAGAGAGGGGTGCTGTGCCAGCGGCGACCCTTTCTGACTGCCACCAATCCATCTACTCACTCCACTTGTAATTAATTAAAAAATTTACAAAATCATTTTTCACAAAGATACTTGCCAAAAATATTTCAACGAATTTGTTTGTTTACTCAGTGAATTTCTAATACAGACATCCTAATAGCTCCCCAGATTGAAATACGACTGGTAAGGGATTAGGAATAGAGGAATCTATTACACCTTGAGTTCAATTTTCATTTTATTATAATTCATTTTGCAAATATGTAAATATATATAATTCTTATATGGAATTTATTTCCCTAACATTATTGGTCACAGGCATACTTCAATGAGTAACCCTACTCTAGCCAACCTGTGGCTCAATTAAGTTTCCTGTGGCCCATCTAAAGTTTCAAGTTTAAAATTTATTATTTATTTCTTTTATTAACGATTGTTCTTTCAAAATAAATATTTGTATCAGATTAAAAATAAAAAAATCTATTTTGAAAAAATGATCCATCCAAAATGTTTGATAAATCTCAACTTGATATCATATATAAATAATAATACAAAACTTGTTCGAAAATCAAAATAAATGTTTATCGCTACCAAATTTAATATAACAATTGCAATTGTCTATTATATGTCATTGTCAGTGGCGTAACTTCAAAATTTCAAATGGTCCCCATACAGTCAATGATAATCTGATAGACAATAATTTTATGTTTTTAAATATCGACTCACTTTTGAGAAAGTCATTTTAATGATTTTAATTTATGATATTTTATTTTATTACTAATTTGTAATCTTATGCTACAATAAAAGATTGTTTTTGATTTTGAATTAAAATTGATTAAATGATATAAATGAAAATGTTACTGAATATTGTTTTATTCAATGTTATGAAATCATAAATCAACAACAATTTTGTATTTAGTACATTACGTTCAGTACATATGAGTATTCTAACACATAACCTCGAGACGACTGTTTTTCTTTGCAAATCGGATAATGAGCTGGTCAACGTCTATAACATGTCCCCATAATGGTTCAATGCTCAACAATGCTCAACAAGGCGTTCTTGACCCATTGAACTACGAAGATAATTTTGATGAACTTAAGTTTCGAAAATGATTTTTCTGCTGTGAATTTATTGATTAAAATATTTCATTTTTTCAGGATTGAAAATGGGCCCATAGTTACGCTACTGGTCATTATTACAGTTTCTGAATTAAGCTTGCAAAATTTATGTTAATACGTTGTCACTTTCATTTGCAAAAAAATTTTAATTAGGTCATCCAATCACGGAATTTTGAGTTCTTGATTTATAGATATTGTATTTCATTAAATAAATGTATATTTAGCAATAATAAAACAAATATTATAAAAACTTAAATAGACAATATTTCATAAGATTATTACTATTTTTTACCATAACCAAATCACATTACATTTCAATATAATACTTACGAATAACCAGTGGGAACATTGCAGTCGCTCAGAGCGCACATCTGAAAGGAGCGCAAAATTAGGATGCAACATTTTGGAGGAAATGTCTGTACGAGTATTGATATAATCTAGAATGGAATTTGATACTTTGAAGAATTTGAAGAATTTCGATGTTTCTGATAAATCCACACTTCTTTATTGCTATTTGTTCCTTGACGTTTTAAATTGAATCTAATACTAGTTTTTTAAATTTTAATTTTCGTTAATGAAATTCTTATTTGTGATCGATTCTCTATAGTTATTATTTTCTATAGAGAATCAAAACTATAGTTTAAATAATGATCACAGCGTTCTGATTAGGGGGGTTTATCTATTCACAAAGATTTCACATTGCAAATAACAATAACAAAAGTTTGACAATACACAATATGGTCCATTAACATGCCTTCGTAGGTGTGTATTTTGTAAAATGTTAGTCCACAAGATTGGCTCCTGTCAATTTTTTAATTAGCAATAAATTTTAATAGCATTACTACATATTATAATCACTGGAGATGAATAAGTTATGTTTTGACTGTTTTGAATTCGCGTGTTGTGGGCGCCAGATATATGAACCGCACAGGGCGCAATAATGCCTTGTTGCGGCCTTGTAAATAACCAATTTCAGCAAAGTAATAGATTGAAAAACATTAATAAATTTAATATATCACTTGATATTTGTAAATTCTGAAACATACTAAAAATATTAATATTTTCAAAATAATTGCTGAAATTTAACATTTCTCAAATTTTAGTTGCTCATATCAGTCAAACAGAAATTGTCATAGATTGCTTGTCTACCAAAATTTTAAATTTTATAGGCATATAGACAGTGCCGGATTGAGGTCGCTTAACGTCCTTGGCATAGAAGTAATGAAGCGCTCTTTATGTACTGTTTATATTCTAAAAAATATAAAAATACTAACTTTGGAAATTCACAATCAAATGCTGAAATAGTTTTCCAAATGATTTTCCACAGTATTTATAATAATATCTAATTTTTAGTGTTTAGGTTTTCAAATTATTAATTTCAATCTTTTCTTCGATTTTTTCTTTTTTTTTGAATTTACTGTAGTAAATTATCGCTATATAGTTTTTTTTAATTTCCTTTTCCCGACACTGCGGTGGCGATAACAAATAAAAAACGCAGATCCTAATTAGGTTACGGTTTGCAGTAATTATTTACAATTGTTTACAATTATTCACAACAATCCATTACAATTACAATACAAGTTTTCGTGAACATGGTAACTGTAAAGAAATTGGAAAATTTAATTTAAAATTATTTTAAAGATAAATTAAATTAATATTATTATTATTATTATTATTATTATTATTATGATTATTATTATTATTATGATTATTATTATTATTATTATTATTATTATTATTATTATTATTATTATTATTATTATTATTATTATTATTATTATTATTATTATTATTATTATTATTATTATTATTATTATTATTATTAGTATAAAGTGATGATTTCTTGGTAGCAGCATTTATTATTAAAAACAATAAAGTGATAATATAAGCCTTTTGCTGCGAATAATGCATTTAATGAAAAAATTTCGACTATAAGATAGTCCTTGTCAATCTTCTGGAAATTAGTAATCTTCTTCCCGAATATACATTTCTATCTTTCTTTTATTTCTTTTTTCTTACTTCTCATTGGTTATAAATATAATATAATGATATACTTTCTTTTTCTGAATTTTTAAAAATTTTATTTAAAATTCAAAATCTTATTTAAAAATTAAAAATTTAAATTAACATCATTTAAAATTCAAAATGACACCAACTAAAATTTTTTTATTTTTAAACTTTCTATAATTAGCCCGTAAAAGCCCACGTCAATAAAATATTTTAAAATATTTACAAAATATTATTATTATTATTATCATTATTATTATTATTATTATTATTATTATTATTATTATTATTATTATTATTATTATTATTATTAATATTATTATTATTATTATCATCATTATTATTATTGTTATTATTTTTATTATAAAAAATCAAGAGCCTTTTATTTTCTAATCATATTTTTAGTTAATTCAATGAATTAATAAAAATGTGGAATTAGTGAAACGTGCAAATATGGATTCCTGGATTCATTTAAAATAATTTTCATTGTTATCTAATAATAAAAACAATAAAAAATGAATAGGTAAAGGAAAAATTTATTACCAAACTGCAACTTGGTCATATCGATGGGGAGAGATCTCTTACCATATCTAAAATATGAAAGAATTGTCAAAAATTGATATAAAATAAACATGTAAAAGAATACCGGTTATTTTAGTTTATATTTAGTTTTTCTGGACTCTTTACGGTATTGGAATTAAAAATTTTTTTTTCACTAGTTAACAGACAATTATCACTATCCAGATGGATATGACATATAATTGTCTCACAATACCAAATATAAAATAAATATCATATTTATCATACTAACTCATTAACTGCCAGATTTTTTCGAATTTAGTCGTATATGTTAGATATTATGGTTTAGTGCACTTGTACAGACCGGTAAGCTGTCAAACAAAAGCATATATTAGAATAACATGAAAAGTGTTTATTTTCACTGGATATTAATTTTGTTGAATAAAATTAAATTTTAAATATTAAAAAAATGAAACATCGGAATCCCCATTTGGGAATCAGAGCAGCAAATGTGTTCTCATATTTCTCAACTCGTACAAACCGTCTACAATTAGTTTGCTGGGATTGTCTAAATTGGTGTAAGTTAAAGTTTAAATGTGTAAATGTTTGTGTGCAAAATACATAAAAAGCATAATTAAACAAAATTCATAAATAATAATTGGGAGAAATGTCAGCCTGTCAAGCAAAAACAAAATTAATTAAATTTCATAAAGAAGTGTCCCAGCTAATTGTTGGGAGATAATTTAATTAGAAGTTGTGACTGTGAGGAATTAATTAATTAAATAAATAAATTATTAATTTTATTAAAAATGATTTGTACTTATACTCAATGTAAATAACAAATAAATAAACGTTAAGATTTTATTGTCAAAATTAGTAATAGTTATTGTGAGGTGCTTTCAACTGAGAATTAAATATTTCAATGATTTATTAAGATAATTTTAAATGATAAATAATGGACTATTAAAATAACTTTTAAAATAATGATTAAATTGAATTTTTGAATTGAATCTTTTTAGTAAATCATTTTTAAATAAATATATTTTAAATATCGAAATTTTAATATTTAAGTTATTTAGGGAAAAGGGCAGTGGAAACAGATGGAAAATAGAAAGTGCAATTGCGAACATACACATAAATTAATTAAAGGATTTTATGCAATTAATCTTTGAGATTTAGAAAACACAATTATCCTTTTAACAAGCAATAAACTAACAACTAACAAGAAAGGATCCAGAAGGATTATAGTATTATTCCTGTTGATTTCCCAAAGGAAACCAGAAGAAAAAATTGGTGGAAACATGTTATAAAAAGGAAGACTAAATTTATGTTTTATATTCCAATCTTTGTCAAAGAAATTACTTGTCAGTTTGCTAAAAGGAAAGAGAAAGAAGTTAAAGAAAAAAATCGAGACATCAAACACCGATGAATTTATCTAATGGAAATCTTTCTAAGGAAAATTTACGTTAATAAAGAATTTTGAAAAATAAAATTACTCGTTAAGAATTCAATTTTTGTTTAATTATTGTACTAGAATTTTTTCAAATTTGATTTGTAAATAAAATTTCAATATTGCTGGATCTTAATAATTAAATAGTCGAGTCAGACTTGCAATATCTTTACAACTGAATGTTTAAAACCCAATAAAATTAACATAAAATCACTTGAGTAAGGCAGTGCCGAAAATCTATGAATATAAAAGAAACATCGATATCATTACTGATTCATAGTCAATATTTTTGTAATAAATACAATGTCAATTAAAAAGAAAATTGAAAAAAGTCTAAAACCTTTTCCTAAAAATTCAGAAATTGACTAAAGAAAAATTAAAGCAAAAAACATCAACCATAGAAACATGGTTTTTAAAACTCTATATTTCACTCTTAATTTCAACATATTTTAGATATAATTACGTGATCTCTTTAATTCGAAGTTAATAAATAGATATGGAAATATGGAAATAACAGTAGATTTGACTATCAATATATTTTATATTAGCCGACTTACCGTGATCAGATTGATCTGAAATTTTGATAGCTTGCAGTGTTCTCGACATCGAATCTACTTGTCAAAATTTGGTCTCACAAAATTTGCGTTGCACATACAAACATCAGCGAAGTTAATATAGAGAGAGAGAGAGAGAGTATAAAGTATTTATTAAAAAGCTTGATTATGAATTAGTAAATATATCGATGTTTTTTTAAATTTACGAATTTTCGGTAAAGTAAAAATTATCAATATAAAAATATGATAAATTATTTTTTATGCCATATAAAGATTCATTTTAATAATAATAATTATTATAGTATTATTTTAATGAAATAAATACTTGAAAAGGAAGTGCCGAAAACATTGATCTATAGTACAAAATGAAAATGAAAGAAATCGTAAATGAAAGCAGGTCAAAGCTAAAATGAAAAATATTAATAATAACAATTTTTTGGCCTTACACTCATTATAGCAAGAATGTTTGCTACATTCTTAAAAACTGTTTCTACTACCCTCTACGGCAAGAATGCCAACTATTATTGAAAGTATCTATATGTATGCATCGCTTAGTATCGCTTAATTGAGTGTAAGAAACAAACATGGGAAAATTAATGTGAGTGGAAAAGGTTAATATTATTATTATACTCAAAAGCAATAATTATAATTAAAAACTTCTAGAAATGTTGATCTTGTTCATTTACAGATTTGATCTAGAAAAGAAATGTGAAATCTGGGATCAAAACGTGCATTCTACCCAAAGGACAACTCTCGCTATTTCCCCAGTTCATAACACCCATTTAAGGAATGTGTAATAAATGGATTCTCTAAAGGGAATTAATTATCATTTCAAGTAATTTGATAACGAGTATGATCCAGATCAAATGATGTTGATGAAATTTCAGTAATCTCACTCATATTTCCTATTTAGTTTAATGAGAATTTCTGATTAATGTTCGCCAACGTTGCTAAACTCGCCACTACCCACAGCGATACCCTATTCATTCTTTTTTGTTTCTACTTACCGGGGACGTGCAACAATTGCCAGGTACTCATTCATTTGTAACAGATATCTTCTCAGTGCTTCTGGACTTGAGAATATAGATTTTCGGATGTCGACACGGTTGTCCGCTTGAATCCCACTCAGCCACATGGAACCTAGGACGGCTACCAGAAGGATTATTCCACTTTTGCAGTTATACCCGATCAGCATCTAAATTTTTTAAACAAAATGTTAAAACAAAATATAATAAATGACTAATTTCATTATTAATTATTTTATTATTATTATTATTATTATTATTATTATTATTATTATTATTATTATTATTATTATTATTATTATTATTATTATTATTATTATTATTATTATTATTATTATTATTATTATTATTATTAATGGTTGCTGGTATGTTGATTAATTTATTACTGAAAATGTAAAAGAAGTTGTAGAACCCAGCAGAGTCTCCTATAAAAAGAAAGGTATTGGGACAACTTGTGTGTATGTGTTTATGTAGGTCTGCGTGAATATATTGTTGTATGTACATTCGTATACACCTTACAAAATTATTTAATAAAAAATCTAATTATTATAAAATATTTTAATTTCTTTAACCTTTTCAATACTGTAGGGACATATTGTCCCAGTCTAGATGTTGCTACATGAATTATTAAAATAAAAAAATCGTATTGAAAAGGTTAAATATATTTCGTATTTATTGAAATATAATTGATTATTTAAATTAAATTTCAAACATATTTTTTTAAAGAAAAATTAATAAAAAAAAGTTGATAAAATCTATAATAATTATATTTTGCTATCCTATCAGATGATGATAGGAAAACTATAGAAATATATCGTAAAATGAATGTTTGTGTGGCACTTTCTGATAATTAAATAATTGACATGTTTATTTAATTATTTAACAATAATAAAAAGAACACTTAAAATATGAACAATTAAATATTTAACGTACTAATCGTTTCTAATCTCCTTCATTCTTCATAATATGATTTCGTAAATTTTCTTTCATAATTTTTTATTTCCCTTCCAATGATCGATTTAAGATTTTTTTAATTTTTAAAATACTATTTAAGATTTACCATAGAGCAGGGTTACCCAACATTTTTATAGTAGTGCACCTGTACGTTGTAAACAATTTCATGACGTACCGGTTGATCAGGAATTTTGAAATCGGGAATAAACTGAAATGGAGAACATTTCTAATAAAGACTTGGTATATTTTTATTGCTAAACATAAAATAAAAAAAGATAAACATTACAAGCTTTGTGATAAGTAGCGAAATATTGTATTGAACAATTATTAGAGAAATCATCGCATCTCCTGCACAGTACTGATGAGAGCCAAAAGTTCGAAACTAATCTACTATTGGGATTTGCACTGGGTATCACAAAGCTTGTAATGTTTATCTTATTTTATTGTTAGACATCTGTAGACTGGTCGACTGAACTTTCTCACTGCACTGAGATGGATATATATATATATATATATATATATATATATATATATATATATATATATAGCTACTAAACATTTTGCTATTATGATAGCTGGTTCTCATAATCCTGGATCTGACAATGGAATTCAGTTAGTTGATCCAGATGGTCAATTCCTTATAACGGAATGAGAATTCGGACACAAACTTTGCAGTTGGATACTTGTTACGAGTTTATTTCAATATTGTTGAACTGAAAAAAGCTATGTTTGTATTTCCTGTTGACGATATTCCTCAGGAAGTCATTATCAACAGGATCATATTATAAGGCTATGATTTCTTTGTTTTTATTATTGTTTTTATTATTTTATTATTGATTCAGTAAATATTTTAAAAGTCCAGTAATTTAATTTAATGTTCAGCAACTTAATTAATTTAAAATTTATTAAAAAGTGAGCTTGAAGACTATAAATCAGTAAAATATCGATGTTTGTTGATACTCACAAATTTTCGGCACTGCCTTTTTCAAGTAAATTCTTTTTAACAATAACGAATGTAGGAATATAAAACTAATTGGTACAATATATTTATTGGATTCCATATCTTTGTATAAAGTGTATCTGGTATTTGTGAATTTAGGAATGAAATTGCATTTCATTGAATACGACTCTCCTGATTTTGTGTTGCTTGAATATTCCGCTGCGATGGTGCAGTCGTAATTGCTGATTTAGACTTAACGTATCTATTGACTGCATGTTCTGTAATCTGACGAAGAAAAGGAGTACCAGCAGCAACTTTACAAGATTGGTTGTTCGTAATGTCCATTCGATATATTGGTGAACAATTTCTTTGATCCACAAATTGTTCCAATTGCAGAGTTTTGAGAACATTTTTTTAAAATTAAAAAAATGTAGAAGTTTTAAAGAAAGTGTATATTGTAGAGACATACAATTAATTTGAACAAAGAATTTATTGCAATTAACATGGTTGAAGATCTTGAACATCATCAGAGATATAATTGTGAATAAGATGAAGGTTTCTGTTTCCTGTATTTCTGACATATTTGATCCATTGATTTTGACTTGAGTTGATGATTCTTCAACTTCTTCAACTTGTTCGACTTCAGTGACTTCTTTAGATATGTTTGAATTTGATGATTTTTTAAATTGAATTTGATGATGATTTTCGAAAAAGTGAAAAGTAAAGGATTATTTAAACAATTGTTTTTAATTTTTAATTTTAATTTATTTAATTTAATAATGTAATTTTAGTTCAATTATTAAATTGATAAAAGTGCTAGTCAGAGGCACTACAATAACCCCCCCGCCGAAGTACGCGGAGCGTATTAAAAGATAAAGACAGCGATAATGGTGGAAGAGTCACTGAAGATCATAATCTGAGAGATATTGAGGGAGTTTACGTGTTCGCCTTAAGGGGAATGGCGGATTTTTTTGAAGGAGTTGAACATTTGGTGTTGGTGGTGGTGTTGTTGTCGGTTGTTCCATGTCTTCATGTCTTCTAATATGTCTTCATTTATGTTAAAGTCTTTTGTGATATGGTTGTTTGGGATTTCGTCGTATTCAAGGGTGCAAAAGGCTGGTTTTAATCTGGAAAGGTTGATCATGACGTGATTGTTGTCAATATCGAGTTTCGCTGTATTTTTGTTAAATTGATAAAAGTGCTAGTCAGAGGCACTACAATAGCCCCCGCGAAACGGACCTTTGAATCTGGGTTTGAGGTTTGAAGAGTCGATAGTTTTCATCCATGCGTGAGTTGCTGAGGACAGGGACTGTGGTATATATGGTTTGTACAACGTGGAATATGTGAACGACGGATTAGTATCTAAGCTCAAAAAATGCTTTCGTGTTAGATTGATCTCGTTTAATGGTGAGTCATTGTAAAGATCGATAAGTTCATTGGGCATGAAAGTGTTGGATCCAAGCAAAAGTTGTGAAAGAGACACGCCGGTTGAACGATTGGGTGTGTTGTGCCATCCTAGTAAAACAAATGGTAACGCTCTGATCCATGAAGTTGAAGTTGAGAGTATTCTGAGAGATGCTTTCAAAATCCGATGAGCGCGTTCGACAAGACCGTTTGTTTGTGGATGGTAAGAGCTGGTTCTTAAGTGTTTTAAGCCGAGACAATTTTTTCATCATCATTTTTTAAAAAAGGGGTTCAAAAAGATCCGATTTGAATTGTGCACCTTGGTCAGAGATGATAGAGTTTGGAATTCCATAACGTGAAAACCAGGTGAATATTAAAGCTTGTGCGACCGTGTCAATGGTGATGTCACGGACAGGAACGGCCTCAAACCATCGTGTTTTCCGATCAATCATTGTCAGGATGTAACAATATCCGTCGTCTGCTGGTAGTTTACCGAGTAGGTCAATGTGAAGCGTTTCGAATCTCGAACCCGTTGGGAAAAGAGTGATTGGTGGTTTAGTGTGTCGGTTCACTTTGTGTTGTTGGCAGCCTTCACATTCAGACACCCACATATTTACATTTTTGAATAATGAGAACCATGTGACTTTTTGGCGTAGGAGATGGTATGTGGACTTAATTCCTGGGTGGTGCAAGTTGTGAATGGCGAAAAATGCTTCTTTCCGAAGCGAAGAGTGTAGGATTGGTCTGAGAGTGTTTTTATACATTGTATCATAATGTATACCGTCTATTGTCTGTAGCGAGTCTTTGAAATGGACGAGATCGTCTGATGTCGGTGGGGTTGAACGGAGAACATCTTGAGTAATTACTGGGGTTGATGAGATAGATGCTGAAATGTTTCTGGAAAGATAGTCAGCGATTACATTATCTTTACCGGAGACATGGGCGAACTTAATGTCGAAAGATGATAGGTATGTTTTCTGACGATGTACCCTGTTTGATGGGTCTTTCATGGTGAGGCAGTGGATAAGAGGTTTGTTATCAGTGAAGACTGTGAATTGTCTACCTTCTAAAATGTGTCCAAAATGCTTAACAGCAAGTAATTCTCTGTCGAATGCACTGTACTTTGACTCTGCCAATGAAAATTTTCTAAAGAAAAATTCTATTGGGAGTGAAACATTGTCTTTAATTTGATGAAGGACTGCGCCGGCGGCGATATTTGATGCATTTGTTGTGAGGGTGAATGTGAGGTCATGACTCGGGTAGTAAAGAGTTGTAATCTTGGATAGAACGTCTTTGACTGTGTTGAATGCGTCACATGTTGTGTCGGACCAATTAATGGTGGAGTTTTTCTTTCCTTTGTTCAGTGCTGAAAGAGGTGCCGTTATGTGTGATGCGTTTTTTATGAATCTGTGAAAGAAATTGACGATGCCCAAAAAGCTACGTAGTTGTGTTACGATGGGGGCAATGGAAAGCTGCGGATTACGTCAAGTAGTTCAGGAAAAGGTTTGCAATCTGTAGATGAGAGTATGTGACCAAGGAATCTGATGCGTTTTTGAAAGAGATTGCATTTATTTAAATTGATCTGTAAGTTATAACGGTTCAATATGTCAAGAACAGTGTGTAGATCTTTGTTGTGGGTGTCGCGGTCGGGTGATACTACGATTATATCGTCGAGGTATGAAAAAGCGTGGTGGACGTTCCGGAAAATTGTGTCCATGAAGCGTTATAAAGACTGAGCTGCATTCCTGAATTTAATTAATTTAATAATATTTTTTTAGTTCAAATATTAAATTGATAAAAGTGCTAGTCAGAGGCACTACATATATATAAGAATATTTAAACAATGTATTTTAATTTAATTAATTTAATAATGTATTTGAAATTTAATTATTAAATTAATATATTTTTTTAATTTTAAAGCCAGAGACACTACAGCAAGACCTAAAAACTCACTAAAAGTGTGAAAATTTGGTTGTTGAATAAATCACATTTAGTTCTTGACCAAGTAGCAAAATGTCTTGACATATAAATTGTTGAGTTTTCAAATAAATAATTATTAAAGTCGATGTTTCTGACTTCACGTGTT
The DNA here is from genome assembly GCA_959609185.1 of Schmidtea polychroa. Classification (NCBI taxonomy): domain Eukaryota; kingdom Metazoa; phylum Platyhelminthes; order Tricladida; family Dugesiidae; genus Schmidtea; species Schmidtea polychroa. The sequence continues at coordinate 81,813 of CAUHTR010000481.1, read as the reverse complement.
CTATAAAAACCATTAGATAAACAATACTCGAAGTATATTTGTATTTTATTGAATATCGCAATAAAATGCCTATTCTGACTTTTCAATAAGTTTCGCTGCGACCGCTTTGGTTCTGCACGTTCTACAACAATAATCACCTCTTTTTTAATTCTTTGATTTAATTCTCTTCTGTTACTTCTATCTTCTAGTTTTATCTATATTTCTTTTATCTACTCTCGCTTTGTTCGTCCCTACCTGATGGAAAATGCCGATTGTTTCTAAATTTGAGTTCCTTTATATAGTTAAAATAATTACATTGATTGATGGTGTTTTAATTAAGTCATCTCTCCCTGACAATTTTTGCCTCGGACCTTTATAATTTTCTCGTCGTTGAAGAAAATAATCAATTATCAAACCGTGCGTTTCCTTTGTGATAATCTTTTTTTCGTTTTTCCCATTAATCATGCTGTCATAATAATGGTTTTCTAACTTCGCCTTTATTTACTTCTCTTTCTGTTTGCTTAGTTCGTATTTAAATTAATTAATTAATTAATGATTTTCAGTTTTCGTACGTTTTCGATCCTTTCTGAACATATTCTGATGAATCCGTTCTGGCCAAGACATTTCCCACCATCTCATTTACACCTGACCCGTTTTTCAAATTTTGATCAATATTTCTATTTATTTAATACGAATTTTCAAAAAAAACAAAAAACAAAAATAATAATTTATATTTTATAATATTTATTTATATTTATTTTATTTGATGATTATTTATTTTAATAAATAGAAAAATGAGAAAAATAATTATGGAAAAAAATGTAATTTTATGCGAGCTGATATATAGGGAAAGATTATGAATATTATGATGTAAGGTGTTAGTGTCATTATTTATTGTTACCCCACCCACACCCACACCCATATTATTCATTATTACATGCTTTGTTACATCATTTAATGACGTTTGGAAATTATTTTTATGTCTCACAAATTACTTCAACCGATAAAGGTTTCACAATGAAAATTTTGTCAGTTGAAAGATGAAAGAACAAACCGAAATCTTTGGATTCATGAACTTATACATAACCTATTTGCACTGATGTCTGATACTGATTTTTATAAATAATTAAAAATTAAAATAAAATATGGATTATTGTATAATATTTATAATAAATGCTATGTATATGACACTGCAAACTGACATTCATCATAAATATAATTACAACATTCATTGCATAATTTTATGTAACGATAAAATTAATTATTGTGTTGCCTAATAAAAACACCAAAATAATTATAATTTTTTAATATAAATTATAAAATCGATTTTAAAGATATAATATTTTTTTTATAATTCTAATGCCTGCAAGAATTCGAATAAATACAGAAGCAGAATACAACTCTTATGTAAACTTTATGGTTATTCTGGTCTAAATCCAAATTCTAATTTATTAATAAATGATTATACCCCCCGAAATTTCTAACCTCTCCAGCGAAGAAATTCATCAAATGTGAGAGTTTAGATGTAATTATATGATAAAAATGGCCAACATATCGAGAAGCAGCACTAACAGACAGGGTCTCAGTCTTCCAAGTTTAAGACGAAGTGGAGGAAATAATAATAATTTGAATTAAATGATTTTTAGGATAATATTAATGTTTTCATATAGTACTTTTTTTTGATTTATTTTTATACATATTTTNTCCTCCAAGTTGAAATTTGGTAAAACGGGAAATATTTATCAAAAGCAAAATTCACTCACTTTGTAATGGAATATTTTCTTGTTTCAGGATATCAAAATGTTATGCTCAGTTTCTAATAACCGAAATCGGAATTGACATGATGAATAAATAGGTAACTCGCCATTGGCGAGTGAGCTCGTAAGGAAACTGCGATGATTGGCTAAGAAGGGAATGGGAAAAATAATCCAAATACATATTGTCTAGTTACAGAACTGGTGCTTACATTTGCCAATTCATATTTCATGTTGAATTTCAATAAAACTGTTTCATAATTTTTATTTGTTTTATCGTTTGCTTCAATGAATTCAGCCTATATCTAATGAATACTGAAGTAATGACACAGCTAAGGAGGAAGGAGGGGGGGTATTGTCAATGCAATGCCATCCGTGCGTATATTAATTATAGCTGTCCGTAACTCATATTGCTACATGTCATCTCGCTAATTGTTCCCATTTTGTCGGCACTCCATTAACCTGCCAAATTGGCGTCCATTTGCTCATAATCATTTTTTCAAAATAATTTTTATTTTATTTACCGCGATTACACAAGTCACCAAAATAATATGTCAAATGTCTTCTTTCTGCACTTATTCCTTTGTACCTCTTCACTTATTCCTTTGTACCTCTTCACTTATTCCTTTGTACCTCTTCACTCAAATAACAAATGACATGACTTGCAAAATATATTGATATAATTTATTATACATAAATAACAACGACTAAGCAATGATAAGCAATGTGTTGCATAAAATTGCATTACCTAAAATGTTTCGATCATAAAATAATCGCTCTCAATCTATTCAAGAACTTAACTGGAACTTTCACTGTTTGTTTCTTTTCTTCTACAATGTAAATTTAAAACATGAATAAACCCAAAACTCAAAAACCTGAAATATTTTCAAAATCGTTTTAAAAAGCTTCAAAAATAACTTCAAACTCAAGAAATACTCTATTTTAAGACTAGAATGCTTGTTCTTTTGTCTTTCCACATGAATGAATTATCAATGAATTACAATTATCAATGAAGCGTAGCTTAGAAAATAGACAAGAATAAAAATAATTAATGGAATAATTTTGATAGGGAATTCAATATTTTCATGAATTTAGCAGCATCCATTATTTCATTCTTTCGTTTAGGATGAACTTTTTAAAAGTTGTCCGCCATGTGTGTCATTATTTTGTAACTGTTTAATTAAAAATTGGCCTTGATTTTACATTTATTTAAACACATCAATTTATTCATTTAGTAACTTAAAAATAATTATTATTACAATGTAGCGTATATATACCCCGACCTACGAATAGTCTCCAGTCAGGCAGTTATTTACATATTGCAGTTTATAATGAACGCCTGAAGTGAAAATATGAACAACAATGGGAACAAAGGTCACCAACACCTTCAACATGCTGCATGCATACGTGTACACACACAGATTATGACTACTCAAACGAGACACAACAGTGATAACAGCGAGTGATGTTAATGAAAGATTGTCATTTTCTTAGAATATTGCTACTCGGAGAGAGCTAACAGACTTTCAGAAAGGCATTATTTACGGATCTTACCTTTGTGGAAAAATTCAGAGTAAAACTGCAGCATTGACTGGCCATCCCAAAGGAACTATTAACTACGTGTTGAGGAATTACTGCTAGGAACAGACACATGTTGTTCTCAACCCGTGTTCCGCGATTACACTTCCAGTGTCCCGCGAAAAAAATGACATGTTATCTATAAATTTTCATTTAAGATATATATCATCAAAAATCTCAATTAATTTTTTTATAAGATGATTCAATAAGAAAGCCGTTACACAGATATATAAACATACAAATATAAAAGTGTTTTTATTGCTTGTTACTGTTGTGCGTGGTATTTTCTTTGCTTATAAGAAGACATTGTTTACGTTTACGACAGATTTATAGTAATTTGTGATTGGTCACTCATTGTGGGCAAGTATTTTTTTGTCAGTGTTCCGCGTAAAAGAATCATGTGAATGGTGTTCCGCGCTTTATATGGATTGAGAACCACTGATATATATATATATATATATATATATATATATATATATATATATATATATATATATATATATATATATATATATATATATATATATATACATAATGGTTTATTTAATTAAAAATTAATTAAATTAAAATTTATATTTAATTGTATTAATATTAGCTTAAAAAATCCTATATCTATTCATATGAGCCTTTGAGATAGTAACAAAAGTAAATCGAAACATTATTGTGAGACATTTAATGTCAGTAGAATATGAACATTCTCCCAAGGGAGAAATAAATTCTAGACTTAACAAATTTTCATTATAAAAAATCCTTGAATCATAACTTAGTAGAAATTTCAATAAATTAATTTTCCTTACCTTTACAAAACTCAATTTCCGCATGAAGTCGTTCTACTCTAATCTGTCCCCCTTTCAATTCAGATTCATTTTGTAAGATTATTCACTCGTGAAATTCGACGAAAATTTTACTTGAAAATGGTTAAGATGCCTCATGAGGCTGAAAGGGCAATCATGGCAGGGTCAAAATTTGTTAAGAAAATTTAATTTTATGAGCCGATTTCCGTAAATCAATTAGGAGAAAATATAAAAAATAATAACAAAAGAAAATCTAAAAAGTTTCTGTATATTGGAAATAATTTTTGAGTTGTTATTGGATTTTTCAACTTTGCAATTTGAATATTGTGATTTAATTATTTTATTTTATCTTTATTCTAATATTTCTATGAATATTTGGAAGCAATGGAATAATATCATTGGATAAAATAAATACACACACACACACCACACACACCAATTTGTGATCATGTATTTGTTAAAATCTATATTTCTATGTAAATATTCAAAATTTCCCGCGCAAACCAATGTTATGAAGCGCAGCTAACTTCATTCTATTTTGAAATGTCATATTTGTGTAGTCGTAGTTGTAATATTCGAAGAAATGTATGTTTAAAGTTTACATTCTAATTTTTTATGAAATAGGCTTGGGTATTTAAAGGTTAAAAATAAATTTAGAAAACTCCGGAACAAAAGGTTCATATTGCTTCATTACTAATTTATCTTTGGATAAATCTTCTAATACTTTTCCAGAATTGTTTAGAGTAAACCATTTTGTCATGCCCACCCTGATAGCGTAGTGAGACGAGGTACAAGGGGGTCTATCGTGTTCCGGGCTCAAAGTATGTTCGATATGCCATTGGTCCACCTAAGCCTTTTTATAAATCTATCCACATTTAACAAACATAATTTTTAATATTCAAAAACTAAACTATTCACTGAATGAAACCTATATGACAACTTGTTTAGGACCTATCAATAGGATATTGTAAGAAAAAAGTAAATTTTCAAAAACATAATAGAAAACAAAAATTGAAGTTAAAAATAATTTTAATGAAAATACTACACAACTAATTTTTAACACTCAGTGCACAGAAAAAACAGGCCTATATATATATATAACATGTTATTCTCAGACACATTGACCTGACAAGTTTATTTAAAAAAAATCTGTCAGACAAATCGACCTGACACAGAATATGTTAAAAAATGCGTTGCAAGACAAAAATCTGAAATAACTAATGTATTTTCAATATAAACTTGACAGACTGTGGATCTAAGAGAAAATTTCAAATATTTTTCGTTGTCCTAACTTACTACATTACAAATATTTGGAACTTTTAAAAAAATAACAAAAATATATTTCAGTTCTGTGAAGATAAAAACTTAAAAATTATACATATTTAGTTCATTTATAACTATAATTTAAAAAACAAAAACTTCTTTATTCTATAAAGTTAATTTTTAGGCATTTGCAATTATAAGTGATGGTCGGCGAAGCAATCAGAGCACATTGTAGGTGGACCAACACATTTCTCACAATAAGTTTTTACTTTTTTGGTCTTTCTACGGGCCTCTTGGTGTGAATGTGCTTTAGCTAATTTGGCATGGCAAAACGTGCACTGTTTTCGATCAGCCGTTCGATTATTTAAAATGCCGTATTTTCTCTTTCTTTCCTGTCATTATCCTAACGGTACGAAGAGAAAATTTCCAAAAATTGTTGTGATGACTGACATGGCGCTGAGAGTGTTAAATTGCCCTTTCCATTAGAGTGTTGAACCCACCTAAAATCTATTGCACACACACCAGCCTAAAACCAACTTGCATACACACCACAACTCAAATGAAACATTCGGCACTGACACACTGATTGTCTCAGAATTAACCCCCTGTCAATTAATGATAAAATATTTGAAAAGAAATTTGTAGAATGAAACTATTGTGTATAAAATAATAAAAATGCAATAATATATAATAAATTATAACTCAATAGATCATATAAATACTCTCCATAAATTTGCTGTTGATTGAATATTTATTGAAGGTCATTTGATCCTCAATCCTCCACATGCAATTCCTTACTAATTATTATCACGATTTTCATTATGAAGTTTCAAATTGTCTTTTTTCGATATTTTTATATATAATTTTATATATAATATATAAAACCTTATTTATATAACCTTACAAATTGTTCATAAATTCTAGTGTAGAGATGACGGCCATTGCCTCCATTGTCCTAGCATATAATATGTGTAAAATTATAAAGCTATCAATTCATTTAATTTCCGTTGACTTCCACCTATTATTTGCTTGCCACCCCCTGATGAGGCGCTTAATTAAGTTTAACGAAAAATACTTGCCGAATATCAATCAAAGAATAACTGCTTCTTGGGACTTTGCAACGTATTTTTGTTTACCAATTGAAATGGGAAACTTTTATTTGTTTCTCACAATTCCTTACAACTGAGAGTTCAATTGAAAATTATAATTTTCCTTGTTATACTTTCACATGATGATACTTGCATTTGACCTATAATAATAAAAATAAAAAATAAAAATTAATAATAATAAATATTAATAATAATAATAATAATAATAATAATAATAATAATAATAATAATAATAATAATAATAATAATAATAATAATAATAATAATAATAATAATAATAATAATAATAATAATAATAATAATAATAATAATAATAATAATAATAATAATAATAATAATAATAATAATAATAATAATAATAATAATAATAATAATAATAATAATAGTAATAAATAATAATAATAATAATAATAATAATAATAATAATAATAATAATAATAATAATAATAATAATAATAATAATAATAATAATAATAATAATAATAATAATAATAATAATAATAATAATAATAATAGTAATAAATAATAATAATAATAATAATAATAATAATAATAATAATAACAATAATAATAATAATAATAATAATAATAATAATAATAATAATAATAATAATAATAATAATAATAATAATAATAATAATAATAATAGTAATAAATAATAATAATAATAATAATAATAATAATAATAATAATAATAATAATAATAATAATAATAATAATAATAATAATAATAATAATAATAAATAATAATAATAATAATAATAATAATAATAATAATAATAATAATAATAATAATAATAATAATAATAATAATAATAATAATAATAATAATAATAATAATAATAATAATAATAATAATAATAATAATAATAATAATAATGAAAAATTGAATCCCAAGAGTTCTGACCTAGATTTAGAGAATTTTAATTATTTATATTTCGTGTGAAAAATTTTATATTGAGCGTGATAAAGATTTTTAGGAAAAAATATGATTTCATAGTTTTCTGTAGAGAAATGGGTCACCGCAAAATTGATCTTGCCAGGGCGGCATTCAATCCGATCACAGAATTCTTCATTGATTCTAAAAGTTTCAATTAAAATATTATTTTTAATTAGACTTGATTAATTTACATTTGGAGCGTTTCCCACCTCCAAACAATACCTAATTGTAGGAAGTCGAAGTCTGGCAATCTTTGCATTGCTCCACAAATAGATGGTGAGACAGAGATAATTAGTGGATAAATGAAAGGAAAATATAAAAGAAAAGAAAATTTAAGCTATTTATATTCAATATTCCCACTGATTAGATTCCAATTTGACTCTCAACAAAAAATGTAACTTTTCACAATTCAAATTCACTTTTTCAATACAACCAAACAATGATATAATTTATTTGTTCACCTCGTTACGGCACGTGTTTAATAATTTGTTTTGTTACGTTTAATTTCTGGTTTGTAGTTTTAATAAAAAATTGAATAAATAAACCGTAAAAAAATTCACTACGGATACATTCACGATCGCGCGATAACAGATCAAAGTTGTTGGTTTTATATTTTTAATCTTAGAGTATGTTGACTTTTATATATTTAGATTTTAATTTAATAAATAAATTGAGTGGCAGAACAAAGTGTTAAAGTGACTCCACAACCAAAAAACGCAAATGGCTCAGTTTAGAACAGAAGCTTAGCGTTATTAAACTTCATGAGGAAGGGGCTTCGTTTGATAAAGTAGGAAAAGAAAAGGGAATGAACGAGGCGTCAGTTCGGAAAATTGTGAAAAATAAAGATCAATAAAAATACATAACAAAATATTTTTTGTTTACTAGATTAATATTCACGATTTTTTAATTTTTTAATAGGGGTACTAAGCCGTAAATTTATTAGCGCCAGAATGCCTCGAATAGTCCGGTTTCAAATAGTACGGCTAAATTCCAGAACCGATTAACCGTACTGTTCGAAGTATTCCTGTACTTGTGGATTCTTTTAATGTAGGTCTTCCTTTTCTGAACTTCCAATAAAGGGGTATATAAATATTTGTTAGACTTAGGCTTATAGGAAAATTCAAAATCATAAGAAATCAACAAATCATAGGATTAAAATTTTAAAAACTGCTAAGATGAGGATGAGATGACGGGGAAGGTCTCCATAATATACTCAGAAAGGGTCGAAATTCAAAAAGACGTGCAAAAACAGAAAATCGTTTATTAATTAATTAAGGAAAATTCGAGACAAGTAAACAGAAAGAGAAGTAAACAAAATTGATGTTGGAAAACCATTATCAATACAACAAGAGTAATGGAAACAAGAAAATAATTATCACAAGGAAGACGCACGCAGGGACAATTATTGATTTTCTTCAACGATAAAAGTGAGTTAATCAATGTAATATTGTTGAGATAATCCATGTGGAAAGTCATGATAAATTATAGTATAAAAATTATATATAAAATTAAAAAATACCTTCTTTGTCATAAGCACAATGCATTTATGACCAAATAAAATAAATCGTGAAATTATGTATAGAATGGAACATAAATAATAAATGTAACATATTCAAATGATTGCATTTAGGAAAACAATTGAATGGCCTTGAATACGTCATTCATTTCAATTCTTATTGGCTAGACCTTAATTACTGTCACAATGAACCTTATTAGCTGATATACTCCTAAATTCGAAATATAACAGTTTCTATAATGAACTTTGGTGTGTTCGTCAGTGGATGACTCACCATTTATGAGAATGTGAAGTTATTTACTTCATTTCATTTATTCAATTTTACAATAAGGTTTTTTTATTTTAATTAACTTTTAAGGTTGGAATTTTGATTTTATATAATTTTAAGATCATTATTCAAGCTCTTAAATATTACTTAAATATAACTTAAATATTAAACATTTTGATTATAAATTATTTTTAATTAATTTTAAGGATTTTTTTAGGATTTTTATGACATTTTATGAATTTATTTGGAATTATTTCGATAAAATGTAAGGTACATACATATTTTTAACTATAAATAAATAAAGATATCACCAAAGACATTTATTTTTTTAAGACATTTAAGAAAGAAGCGGCTTAGTTTTTAAGTTTTTGTAATCTTCTTTATCCAGCTCATTGATATGGCGAATATTTTTATTTTATGTAATTCTATGAAAATATTATTTTTTTATACAAGTAATTAAAATTTACAATTTTCGAATTTTTTCTGCAAATCCATAGATGTCGATGGACCTTGTTGAATATTAGAAATGCTACCTTCACACAAAGTCATTTGAAAAGAAATATCTGATATACTGTAAAATATTTTAATTATTTGTAATTAAATGAAAAATTTCTTACATTGTCAATTTTTCACCTTCCCAAAAAGGTAGCGTTTCCAGAGAAATATCTAAAAATCTAAAAAAAATATTTTATAAATAGTTCATTCGATATTTTGTCGTTCTTTTCTCAAAAGTTCAAAGTAGAGTTGTCCGATTCAAAATCTAAAAATTTTTCCACATGAAATTTTAATATATTAAAAGAATGATATGCTGACAATATGTTAATTACTTTTTACTTTCGAAATAAAAAACGCTATAATAAATTTGCATGTATTTTATATTATGTGTGTTGTGTTTGTATGTAAAATTATTTCTGTCACTTTCTCAATTCCTATAATAAAACTTTTAACTTTCGGAACATTGAATTTCTACACACTGGTAACTTTGTGTGTTACTATACTATAATTTTATCGATTTTTTAGATTATAGAAACTTTTATATTTCGGATTTAGTTGTACAATATAATTGTCATCGTCCTCATAGCACCGTATTATACAAAGGTTGTTTGTACAAAAGTATGTTATAATAATTATTCTTTCGATTTTCCATTTAATAATATTTAATTTCCAATATAAATATTTTAAAATATTTCAACATTTGTTTAATTGTTTCCCAACCGGCGCCATATTTGATAAATGCACTCATTATCGCGAGTTGGTAAGTAAAGTATCCAATTTGAACATACAACTGAAAAGGTGTTAATTTATTCGGGAGATGGACAGAAAGCTTTGTATAGATGAAATAAATGTTAAAAACAAACGCGTTTTGATGAGGTAATGAACGTTTTTAAATGAAATTGGGATTTTTAAAATAATTTTTGCAGGGTAGATTTCAATGTGCCCATGAAGAATGGGGTTATTACCAACATGCAAAGGTAAGGACATATATACATGTATAATAAGATTATATAAAAGGGTAAATCCATATGTTATCTTTCATTATTCATTTTATTTTTTATTATAATAAAATTTATTATTTTTACACTTTTTTTCGTGGAATGGCTATCATGAGTCTGCTTTGAATACCTTTAAAGGTGCACAAGCTGGCGTAAACCATTGACGAAACAATATACCAAATGCTGTAGACACGTTTAAAAGCTCCTATAAAGGCTAACTTCCAAAGCCTAAAAAGGTCACATAGAATAACCATCTCTTTTGTTTTCGTTTCCTTTATAAATAATAAACTATCATCCAATGATATTAATTTAAATAATAAATAAAAATAAATAGGCAAATGAGTGGGGATAATAAAAATAACACTTGGAAAACATTGATGATAAATGAAATCTGAAATAGAATCAAATGATGGGTTTAATTCATGAGGAGATCGAGTTTCTTGCATGGTACTAATGAGAGCCGAATTAGCTTGAAACTAGTCTTTAATCTGATTATTATAAAGATTTCTTTCAAGTTTCACCACTGATTTCTTTTCCATTGACATTGTATTATTGACTATGGATCAGTAAATATATCGATGTTTTTGATATTCACGAATTTTCGGCATTGCCTTTTTCAAGTGACTTTGAAATATGTTTTTATATGTTTAGGGAAATCTGGGTTAAATACCAGTTGTGGTGGTACATAAATTAATTCGAAAAATGTCTATTAATAATTTCTAAAAAATAAAATAATTTTGAACTGAAATCCTGCAGAGAGACAGTCCGCTGCTCAGTCACCTAGTTTCCATCGTTAACCTTGCGAGAAAACATCCAGTTTCTGACAAAAAAATCATTAATAAAAATATATTAATAATTTCTATTTAATAATTAATTTATGTACCACCCAAAACTGGTATGTAACCGAAATCTGAAATGTTATATATTCTTAAATCTGACCTCCAAAGATTTGGATCACAAAATCATACCGCTTCAAAAAATCAAATAAGCGCATAATTTTGACTTGCGTTACTTCGCTTTCAAATGGTCGAAGGAGGAGGGTATATGGTATATACGGTTAACATCGCAACATAAATTATACATATTATATTGAGACTAGATATTATATAAGTTTTTTCACGCCAGTATATTTTTGTGACAACCATTTCCGTTACACCTAAATCTGAAATATAAGTTTCTATAATCTAAAAAAAATCGATAAAATTATATTATAGAAACACACAAACTTACCTGTATGCAAAAATTTAATGTTCCGAAAGTTAAAAGTTTTATTATAGGAATTGAGAAAGTGAGAGAAAAATAATTTTACATACAAACACAGCACACATAAAATACATGCAAATTTATTATAGCGTTTTTTAAAAGTAATTAACATATTGTTAACATTTAATATATCAAAAAATCATGGGGAAAAAATTTTAGATTTAGATGGACAACTCTACTTTGAGCTTTCGATAAAAGAAAGACAAAATACCGTAAGATCTATTTATAATATTTTCAAAGAAAATCTTATCAATGAGCTGAAGAAAGAAAACGTAAAAACTATTTTATCCATAATACATATTCTTTACTAAATGTCTTTAAAAATCAATGTGTTTGCTGATTACTTTATTTATTTATAGTAAAAAATAAATCTGACTTACATTACATCGAAATAATTCCATAAAATGTCATAAAAATCCTAAAAACTCTGAAAATTAATTAAAAATAATTTATAATCAAAATGTTGGCTAAAAATAATATTTAAGAACTTGAATAATGATCTCATAATTATATAAAATCAAAATTCAAGCCTTAAATTGTTACTTAAATTTAAAAAACTTCTAAAACCATAAAATAAAATTGAATAAATGAAAAAATGAAATAAACTCTCTCATAAATGGTGAGTCATCTATTGATGAACGCGCCAACGTGCATTATAGGGACTTTTAACTTTCGGAATTAGGTGTAGCAAACTTACCATATTATTACCATATTACCATTACCTTATACATTCATAGGTCATTGACTTGTTCGAATAATACTTATAAGTTTTAGCCAAATTACAATTTTACAGAAGCCACCAACTAACTGGATTATGGTCGACAAAAATGAATTAGTTACTTTAATAGGGGAAAGAATACATCCGATTTTATCAATCCATGGGTTTTCTCAACAATCCAGCAATGAGAGAATGGAAATAGACGAGGTATAGACAATGAAGGGGTTCAGATTTATACGAATCGTTCAACCATGACAAAAACGTCTAACATCAGCAATTTATTTCGAGAAAGTAAACAAGACATTTTAGCATTATAAATGCGTCAAAGAAAGCGCAGTGTAAAAATGTAGAGTTCTGTAAGGATTAATGTAATAATTAACATCATTATTATTTAAAAAACTGTTGTGGTTTGGTCCTTCATGACTGATAAGGAATTTTCAATATCTGAATGGCGATTGATGAAATCTCTCCAATGAAACGAAAAGCGTTGAATATTTATATCCTAATGTGCCATTAATAAAACATCTGGATCATCGTCGAAAAATGTAAGATCTAGATCATTCAACGAATTTGAATTAGAAGTCCATTCAATTTTTTATCGTTTCCAAAGAAATATATCTTCAATGAAATGGATCCCCGATGGAATATTTGAAACCATGAATAAACTGCTTAAAGTTGGTTTTACAATCGGTTTGGCATGACTAAAATGAATCTGCAAGCCTTTAATTGTTGTGAAATAATGTCGAAACTTATTCAAATATTCTACGTTAAATCCATATAGGAAATTTGAATTTAATAAAGAGGTGGAAACAATGCGGTTTTCCGAAAGACTTTTCATATTAACTAAGGTTGAGTTAGGAACTTTAGTAACGATTTCAATGACGTCTAAAGAATTGATATCTCGATATAACCTCACATTTCTTTCATGGTTACATTTGGCATATCGGGTAGAAATAAATCGCCAACATAATTGGTATTGAACAAAAATGCTATAAGTAATACTAATAAAGGAATGAAAACAAAGCCTTTCCAGATTTTCATGCTAAATTGGAATACTCAAATAATTTAAATTTTTATCTAACTCTTAAATTTTATTCAAAAACTACATGTAACAATTATCCAATATTTGAACCAACTGTTTTTTTACATAACTTAAAAAGATTTTTTTCTTCAAAAATTCTAAACGCCTGTTAAATCACTACAAAAACCATTAAAATAATTTCAGTATTTGATCTTCCTTCATTAGGCTAAATATTTAGTTTGTTCACATATTCTATTGGTGTTGATTTCATAACATATTAACAGAGTAGTAAGATGTAAGCCCGAAACACCAAAGGCAACCTGCTACACCCCTTACTAAAAACTAGGCGGATTTCAAAGATTCATGGTTCATTCAATTCGCAACAACCTCCTATACAAATGTCTGTTAACAATTTACTAGAAAAGCTTTGTAAGATGATATAATAATTTCCAACGAATTACTTACATAACCAGGTCACTAGACCTTGATATCTATTGAATGATGCGGGAAATATAGTGTTGATGGATAAAATAAGAATTTATTATGCAATGAAAATATATTCATCAACAATCTTAAATCCCGTTTTCATGATGCGCTTGAAGAAATTGAATTTAAAGATAATGAAAGCCGGTTTGTAAATATTTCAATCCACGGGTATATAGTTGTCATGTCGCCAATTTGGAAAGTAAATAGAGCCTAAATAATATATTAAATGTTTAGTTATTGATATACCTGGTTGGTTTTAATATTACAAAGGGTTATCTAAAGTATTGAACAATAATTTTAATTTGTTACTTCAGGAAAATGGGTGTAATAGTAATTATTATGTACAAATTTCCCGATTTGATAATTTCGATGATATTATCTTGAAGAGAATAAAATTCTGCCTATACATTGTTTGGTTGAAAATACACATGGTTTATCTGGACAACATTTTTTTAATTAAAATAAATCAATAAATTTTATAGCGTTGGTAACACACCAACTTACTTGTGTGTTGAAAATCCCAATTGAGCTGGATAATAATACCTTTATTATAGGATTCTAACTTGGTCAGAGAAATAAATTTTCTCTCACCACAAAATTCGTATAATAAAAAATCCTACCAAACTATAATAAAAAAATAATTTCATTCGATAATACACAAATAATCTTTTTTTTTTAAAATAATTTTAAATTATGAAATTTGAGTATTTTGGAACTTTGCTACGGTCCCTTGTTGAATAATAAACTATATATTTTAAGGTGATCAAGGAAAAAATTTTTATTTATTATTTACTAATAAATAATAAATTTAATTAAAATTCATCAAACCTCACACCTAAAAAGCATTTAAAATAATTTATTTTATAATTTTTATTTAAAGACAAAAATTAATTTGATTAAAAATTTTAAATTTAAATTACTTAAACGAATAATTGACTAAACATGCAATGTCAATAATAATAAATATAATAAACAATAAGTTGACCGCAATTTTCTCAGTGTTCGTTGAGCGCATAGGGAAAGCCTCTGGCCATCTCATATTACGATCAGTCATTGTCAAAATGTATGGGTACCCTCTTAATGGTGGTAATGATCCTACTATATTGATATGAACAGCATCGAAGCGACTACCGGTTGGGTGGGCTGATGATTGATAAGCGTATATGTCTAGATACTTTATTTTTTTTGACAATTAGAGCAGGATTTTCACCACAAAATGCCGTCTTCGCGCATGGAGAGGGGTGTACCGAAACAACTTTTGTCCTTAATAACTCATAGCTTTCCCCAGAATTGGACATATGCATTCTGTGAGAGTCGTGTCAAATATTATACCATCGCAAAGAATTGGCAGGTTTCAAAATTTGTTCAATTCCTCTTGATCTATAGGGTTATTGTGAAGTATCTTCAAGTCAAACATTAGTTCTAATGAGATGTCGATTCGAGAGAAGAATTCTGCCATGGTTTGTGATGACTTTGAATTTCCTGCCTATGAGGTGTTTGAAATAATTGACCGCAAGGTGTAGCCTAAGAAGTTCTCGATCAAAAGCGGAATAGCGAGTTTGAACGGAATTTAACTTATGTGAAAAGAATCCTAGGGGTTCTGGTGTATGGTTTCTCAACTGAGTTAGAACTGCTCCAATAGCTATGTTGGATGCATCTGTTGTAAGTTTAAGAGGTAATTTTGAATTTGGAAAATTAAGTGTGACAATGCCTTGCATGCTAGTTTAATTAGCTGAAAAACACTGTCAGCAATTTCTGACCAGTGGATCTTGGTACTCTTGGGACTTTGCGACAGGTAGTAAATGGGGCTATTAATAACGAAAGGTTTGGAATAAATTTTCTACAAAAATTGACAGCTCCTAAGAAACTGCGTAGGGTAGTGACAGTTTCTAGTTTCGCAAAGGTTCTTTTTATGTTTGAAGACCCTCATTAATGTCATCAATATGAGCCACTAAATATTGGAGGCCTTGCAACACCGCGTCAATGTAACGTTGAAAAGTCTATAACTCGTTGCGTAATCCAAAAGGCATAAATGCGTACTCAAATAGACCAAATGGTGTTATTACAACGATCTTGTGTCAGTTCTCTGCGACGATGTCTTTTTGGTGCACAAGGGGTTGTTGCGATGATATGTTTTGTTTCATTTTAACTGTTTTGAGATGTATGGTTTTTGGAAATAGTTGATGGAAAGTTCTTTGGGAGGAAGCATGGGCTGATATTTAGAGGTATTTCTGTGACAGGGTGAGTTGTTATGTTGTATGTTTTATTATTGACTTTTATATTTATGTTTATTATATAAATGTCCTGCGCATAATTATAAAGTGGTTTAATCTGATTCCTCTCCTTTTTGACTGATAGCTCTGGTGATAAATGTTCCGTTGATGGAGCGCAAACTTCACTCAAACTGATATGCTTAGTAATCATGACCTTCCCATGTTGTACTTTCGATAGCGTCATCTTCAATGCCACAATTGGGAGATGTTGCACTAAACAGTGACATGAGCCGTCCATTGATAGCTGACATATCAAAATCAAACGGTATTTCACCATTTGATTGAAACTTCAGATTGCGTTTGATTGCTACATTGAACGTTAATGGAAGAAAAAACATTAACTTCTGACAATTTCTGAATAAAATCTGGCGTTCCTAATTTAATTATTGTTCAGTGCAACATTTCCCAATTATGTCATGTTTTACAACTTATTTTACAACTTTAAACAACAGGATTGGGACACTTTAAATCTTATGCACACTTACTAAAGATGTGTATGGTTAATTCAATTTAGTTGATGAGTCACTACCACGAGTGTCAGAGAATTCATATTGTGATTGGGCCTATTTTCATCAGTCACTCCATCCGAAGAAATTCAAGTATCAATTTAATGTTTGCATTATTTTTTTGATTTTTTCAATTATCCATTGTCATTCAACAGAAAACTTCTTTATATTATACAGCGATTTCAGAATTGTTGCTGTGTATTTTTGTTTTTTTCCGGATCTCCATGCTTCAATGCACCTTACTCATAATGTGACTATATAAAAAGAACTTCTGTGTTAATACGCGCGTTTCCTTTTCTGCACGCAACATTCATTCCGAATATTTCTAGTACTACTTTCCATACACAATATTAAGATGTGTTTAAAGAATCCCAATTAAGCATCCTTATGTTTATTTTCATTTTGTTGTTTTTAATTATTGTGGCAACGTTTTTGTTGATCTCTAGGAGTTTGAATGGTCCTTCGTATTTGGATTCGAAACCCTCTGTGAATGGCTTTTTTATGAGGATAAAGTCTGTTGTTACCACTGTTTTTCCATCCAATTCAGATTCCGGTCTCCTTTTAAAAATGTCTTTTGGGTATTTTTCTATGTTTCCGCTGTTTTTGTTAGTTGTTTGTTTGTTTGTTTCTGTATTTTCTGTTTTGTTTTTGAGTAATTGGAGGTTTGATTCTCTGCCAAATACTTTGAATGAAGGGCTTTCGTTGTCGATTGAGTTGGGGGTGTTTCTTAGACCCAGTAGGATTGTCGGTGTTCGGTAAGCCAATTTCTGTCGTTTGCTTTTATTTTGACTGTTTCCTCAATCCAGTTTATTTTGAAGTTTTGTCTTGTTTTGATTAGGTCGTTTAGGGGACTTAAAGCTGGCTGCAGTTTGAAATATAAGAATGGTTGAAGTTTACCATCCCCAGAAATCGTCTAAGTTCTCTATTTGTATTTGGCAGTTTGAATTGTTGGATGGAGTTTATTTTTTTCTCGATTGGCTTTGTGCCTTATTCATCCAGTGTGTGCCCTAAGAAGCCAATATTCCTTTTCAGAAATTCCCGTTTTTGGGCGTTTATTTTGAGGTTTGCTGTGTTTTTCAATACATCATTAATATGTTTTAGGTGAGCTTGTTTGTTTGGGCTAGCTATTAAAATGTTTTCAAATATGCTATTGTGTTTTTTTTGTTTTTCAGCACTTGGTCCATGTAACGTTGGAATGTTGCGGCTGCATTTCATAAACCAAATGTAATTCGGTTGTAGTCGAACAATCGGATTGGTGTTACGATTGTTTTTTTATGTCCTCCTTAATGATTGGAATTTGGTGGCAGCCTTTTTGTAAGTCAATTTTTTTGAGAAAGTCTTTGCTCCTTTGAGTCTGTTTATTTTGTCTCTTAAGATCGGCTGTGGGTAAGTAGATGGATTGTGCACCGCAAAACCAGGACTTCGCTAGACCAACTACCTCTCACCCCCGATAAGAAATTTTTTTGAACATTTTTCAAGGTCAAATTTGAAACAAAGACCATGACTCATTTAAGGCCATATAATTATTTAAAAAACATTATTAAGTGGTCTTGCGTAGTCCTACTTTTTACGTGAGTCATACAAGGTCGTTTGTCAAGGTCATATGAGCCGTTCAAGGTCATTCAGAAATTTCAAGGTCAAAATTTGAATTTTTAGAGTTATCGCAAATGAATTTTATCAATCGACGATTCATTTTAAAGGTCTTTCAAAGTGCTATTACTCGCGCGGGAGATATTATTATTATTATTATTATTATATTATTATTATTATTATTATTATTATTATTATTATTTCTATTATTATTATTATTATTATTATTAATAATAATAAATGTGTTTTAATTAAAAAAGTATTACAATAATACAATAAATTTTATAAAAACAAATTAAAACATTTATTTAAGAAACAATAATAACCAATAATATTGTAACACATTAAAAATATTGGTTATGGTTTCTTCTGCTTTTCGAGCATCTTCAGGGT
Organism: Schmidtea polychroa; assembly: GCA_959609185.1. NCBI lineage: Eukaryota > Metazoa > Platyhelminthes > Tricladida > Dugesiidae > Schmidtea > Schmidtea polychroa. Next base: position 62,869 of record CAUHTR010000481.1, on the reverse strand, counting down.
TCTTGCGAAGATCTTTTAACGTTTCCCATTTTGATGAACCCATGGGTATATTTCAGTTTGAATAATCTAAAAATAATATTTAATATTATATAAATTATTATAAATACCATACCATTCCTGAAATCTTGACTCGAAATTCCCTTAATCATATCACCTCTAGTTGGTAGTTGCGTTCTCGCCCAATATATTTAAACTTTAAATACAATTACCGAGATAAATTCATATATCATACTATTCGATGTTTGAAAAATTTCTCCTTCATAGCACCGTCATTATCATATATATATGGTAATAATTAATTCGACTTTGATATAATATTGATTTATATAAAAGTATTGAGAACTTACAAGTATATAGTATGATATTTATTAATCCTTGTGGAACAGTTTTGACAATTGCGAACATTCTTCTCGTGACACTTAGAACAAACAATTACATGACCACGCAGTAAATACAAAACCGAAACTTGATTTTCTTTACAAATTGAACAAGTTAAATACCTTTTCTTAACATCGTTCAGATTTTCCGTTAGCTTATTTTCAATCAAATCGGCTTTTGCTATCCATTCATAAATCAATCTACTATATCCCGGTTTCAACCTTAAATACATGCAATTCCAAAAGTATTCATTCAGTGAATCGTTGTTTACTCTTGTTTTGTCTAAATACATTAAATAACTAGATAACTTCAAAATGCATTTATCATAATTAAATAAATAAATCAAATATTCAATAGAGGAATGTTTGAAAATTTTGAAAATATTTATGATTTCCTTATTAGTGTAAGTATCATGATTATTTATAAAATCTTCAACTGTGTGGTTGAAAAAACTCGAATTTCAATGAACGTTTATCTTTGCGATAGGTTGTACTTAATTTAACTTATACTAAATTTTCCTTCTGAATTTCCCGAAATTAATAACCATTAACATATTGTTAACATATTAAAAAATTATGGTAGAAAAAACTTTTAATTTATAATCTACCTTGAGCTTCAGAGAAAAAGAAGAAAATAAATTAAAAAATTTAATTATAAAATAATTTAGAATATAACCTTTCTTCTTACAATGTAAGATTTATTCGTTAAATTACAAACCATTAAAATATTAGCAGTAAATTCGCAAATCGTAAATAAAATTCCTAATAAAAACACCTGAAATTTAATTATCAATATTTTAAATTATAATTGCTGACTAAAGGTCATATTTAAGAACTTGAATAATGACCTCATAAATATATAAAATCAAAATTCAAGTCTTAAAAGTTACTTAAAATTAAAAAACTTACCTGAAGCCCATTTTAAAAATTGAATAATTGAAGTTATAAACATTATTTTCACGTAAATGGCGAGTCACCTCAAATGGTGTGCACATCAATGTGTACACCAAACACCACTGAGAACCGTTTCCTATAATATAAGAAAAAAATCAATAATCTCACATTATAGAAACATACATACTTACTTGGATTTCACGGTGATGTTCTCATTTATAGTTCAGTGAGATACATCTTATACTATAGAAATCTGAAAAGTGGAAGAAAAATTAAAAACTGCACACAAGCGCAACACATACTAAAAACACATACAAACATTTGATTCATAGAAATGCACCGCTGAGATACGTTTCTATAATAACTTTATTTTAGACAATTTTTATAAAAAAAGATCGCTGAAAATTTTTAAAAATATATTTTTAATGAAAATATCAAGAGCAGATGAATTTGGTTGAATGTATTTTCAATCCTGATTTGATTACTTAAAGAAGCCCTTCATATTGAGCTCAGAAAAAAAATTACAAAAAATTAAAATAGACATTTTTTTATTCGGCATATTTTCCCAAATTGTTTTAGAAAAATACATATTTTTGGTGATTGATTTATTTAATTATAATTAAAAATATAACTGACTCACATTTTTTCGAAACAATTCCAAAATACTTAAAGATAAATTTCATAAAACTCTAAAAACCCTGAAAATTAATTAAAAATTATTTATAAATATACTGTTGACTAAAAGTAAAATTTAAGAACTTGAATAATGATCTCATATCTATATAGATCAAAATTCAAGCCTTAAAATTTATTTAAAATTAAACATCTTACCTGAAAGCCATTTCTAAAATGGCTAAAATAAATTTTCAAAATACATTCATGATGAGCAATTCAGTATATTTCAGTAATGATAAATTGATAAAGATGATTAATTGGTAAATAAATTAGTGAGTGAGCAATTGCTTTGCACGCCAACCACCACTATAGAGAATGTATGTCAGTGGTGTATGGTGTATTATAGAGGTTACTAAATTTCAGAATTAGTTGTAGCAATAGTTGTTTTCCGTTGTGTACGTTTTTGATTAGGATTGGGAATATTTATTTGATTGGTTGTATTGCAAAAGAAATTGAGCTTATTTGAAGGATATAGCTTACTGTGTTCAGTCAAAAAATATCACTCTCCTTAATACTTCTATAATAAGTATTTTTAAAGGCGTAGTGATTGAAGAAAATTGTCGAATGCGAATGTATTGTTGTGATTTGTTTTACTTTTGACACCAGTTTGTTATATCTATTTAACTTACTTTTGTTATTATTATTAATAATGTTAAGGCTGTTTATGTATCGTGTATTGCGTATTGAGTATGAGGAAATCTGTAGGACCCAGTCGAGTCACCTTTAAGAAAACAAACCGTCTCGGATCAGCTGGTGTGATTGTGTGTTAGTGTAAATATTCTTATACAGTAATAATAAATATCAAATTAATCAAAATACTAACAAAATATAACAAATTATTCCCTAAAACGTTTTTAATAACGACAATAAGAAAAAACCTCTTTTATGAATTTTAAAAGTTCCTAAATTTTCTGGAAAATGATTGAGGATGAAAGGTTACTGCAATCTTCTTTACTGGTACATAGCTTTAGTAATTTTGATCTCAGGTGGATGGGTATGCTTTTTGATCAATTTCCGGTTTATCCCAATTGCTAAATTTTTGGAATTAGTTTTTGGTTTGAAATCTGTTCCCATAGAAATTTATAGCTTATTTATGATTATATTATTTTTTTAATTCTCCATAGTAATTTATTATATAGCATGGAAATATATAATTCTATATAGTTTTATTACGGTTTTTGGACTGCAATATAATCACAGTATAATATACATTGCAAATCTCAATTGGACATTCAAAACTAAAAGATATAACTGTACATACAGTTCCTATCATAATCACTTCCATCACAGTCACATCTGCAAGTTCATGACGCATGATCCTTTGAAAAAGGTTAAACTCCTAGTGTACTTTGGCAGCTATTATAAGTGTCATTATTTCATGTAACTCAATGTATTCAGTTTGGAAATACCGTGTTGCAATTCATAAAAACTGCCTACAATATAAAAAAAATCAATAAATTATATTATAAGAAACATACATATTTGCTTGTGTTGAAAATTCATTAGCAGTTACATCTGGTAATATATTATAGTTGTCATAAAAGGGTTGAAACATTTAATGAAACATACAAATACGACACATGCAATTCCTATAATCTATAATAAAACAAACATGCAAGCAAGCAATAATAAGCGCTGCTAAAAAGAAACACACCATTTTAGGAAAATTAAAAAATTATCCTTATAAATGAACTTGATAAATATTTTTGAGGCTGAAAAATATTTTTAATTTTGATAATATTTACTCAATTACTTTATAAATTTAGCAATTAAAAAAAATTACATTTCTTTTAAAAAACTTCGATTAAAATTCACACACATATATATATTCTTGTAGTATTCGTTGGTTAATATTTGTTTTTTTATATTTGAATAATTCATGTATGATTGCGTATGTAATAGAGATTTGAAGAGCCCAGCCGAGTCACCAGTAAATAAACTGTCTCGGGACAGCTGGGGTGAATGTATGTAAGTTACAAAATATTACAATAATCGAATAAGTGTAAAGAACAATACTTTAAAATTACAACTTCTATTTAAAAAAAACAATAAAATAGATACGCACTTTATATTGCAATCAGTCCTTTGCTCACTAATAGATGGCCGAGGAATCTCTTTGTATCCAGGTGAATTAATATCTCTAATATATCTTCCTGGCCTTTCGTACAATTCCACTGTTTGAGTTCCCTCTGATATTTGATTGTTGTCAGACAGTTTTATAGATAAATAAGACTGGCTAAGAATCTTTTGATACTGAGATCTTAAATTTTATATTGTTGAGGGAGAGATCGATGTTACAAATGTTTCGAATCTCTTCGACTTCTTTATTTCTGTTTTCTGGTTTCTAAGTTTATTTGCTTGGCAATATAGTTTAAGTTTATTTGGCTTCTGTTTTCTTTTGACAATTGGTTTATTCTTTGGGTAATATTTTGTTAATAAATTGAGTCAATTTGATTTGGTTTTCTTTTATATCCACGTTTATTTCGCACGATTATCTTTAGCCTCGGCGTTAGGGAATTATAGATTTTTTAATTTTTTATCCATTTTATTTAATTTGTCATTTTACTATAGCGATATTTCACCATTGTAAATTATCGCTATATAGTTTTTTTAATCTAATTTCCCCAACTCTACGGGAACGCTTATGTTCGAAAAAGAAAACGAAGCCTAATTTGGTTATAGTCAAAAATAATCATAACATCAAAAATACAACAATCTACTACATATATGTTTATAGAGATTGTTGAGCTCAGTCGAGTAACCGGTAAAATCTGTCTCTGGCCAGTTGAATGTTTGTACTATATGTTCCTTGCTGAATGGAATTTGCTTCTTGTTTTGACTTCTTTGTATGATGTTTGTTTGTTTTGATATTACATAGAAACAATATTTGTGAGATTTGGATAATGAATATTTTTAATTGTCAATTTTTTGCTTGTATTTTGTCAATTATATTTCCAAATTCAATTGAATTTACTCCAGGTTCAGTTTTTAGTGTAACTGATGCAACATTTGATGCGTCTGCTACGTAGTTCATTGAGATAGGAAATTGAATTGTATGATTTGCCTCGGTGATGGATTTTCATTTGTATAGCATTGACCAAAGGTTTATGATCTATGAAAACTTTGAGACATGAAAATTACTATATATAGAATAAATTTTAATTTGAAAATTTAAGCATAATATCGAAAATTTCTAAAGATTTGTTTGAAAGTATTATCTTATCAAATATACATTTTTATATTTCGACTTATATACACAAACAAGCAATTGATAAGCTTCTAAATGACATTGATTTAGCTTTTCATAATATAGATATTAACTTACCTATAATAAATGTGTGTGTGTCATAGCCAGAACTGACATTGAATTAGCTTCGTGACATTAAATAGGCTTTTACACTATACAACGATACACTTAATTCCGAAAGTTAACATAGCCTATAATCTAAATAAAATCAATAAATTTATATTATAGGAACACACAAACTTACCTGTGTGTAAAAATTTAATGCTTCGAAAGTTAACATATTTATTATAGGAATCTAAAAAGTGAGAGAAAAATAATTAAGCATACAAACAGAGCACACATAATGAAAAATACATGCAAAATTAATATAGTGTTTTTTTCCGAAATTAAACACTAATTAACATATAATTAACATATTAATTAACATATTAATGAATGCGGTTTCAATACGTGGACTACACAAACCTACGGAAGGAAGAAAAAAGAAAGAATATAATTCATAGTTTCAAATAATCGAGGACAAAACATGTCCTTTCTCTTAGCAATAGGTGTCAAAGGTGCAATTCATCACCAGTTAATTGTAGGATCCTACAAAAAGGATACCTACCAACACTTCATTAATGAATTAAGTTCAAAATTGAATGGAACAGGATACCGTCTCATTCATATCAATGCTTCAATTCATGGTGGAGCATTATCTCCAAGTAATTACATAGAAAACATGCCACCGTATAGCCCATTCCTCAATCCAATAGAAAGCGTGTTTAGCAAAATTAAAGGCAGCATCAGAAAAACAATATCAAGGACAAATGGATTTAGCTCCATGTCCTTTCCAATCCGATTTGACATCGTCAAATAGGCTATTGAAAATGAGCTGTCGAAAGAAGATTATAAAAACTTAAAAAACTATTTTATCCATATACGCCGCTTCTTTCCTAATTGTCTTAAAAAATTAAATGTGTTTGGTGATTACCTTATTTATTTATAATTATAAAAATATCTAACTTACATTTTAACGAAATAATTCCAAGTAAATTAATAAAATGTCATGAAATTCCTAAAAAACACCTGAAATTTAATTATCAATATGTTATATTATAGATGGTAACTAACAGAACTTGAATAATGATCTCATAATTATATTAAATCAAAATTCAAGTCTTAAAAGTTACTTAAAATTCAAAAACTTACTTGAAAACTGATTTTTGAAAATTGCAAAAATGAAGTTAATATTATCATTGTCACATAAATGGTGAGTCACCTCAACTGGTGTGCACACCAACGTGCATTATAGACAATGTTAACTTTCGGAATTAGGTGTAGAAAAATCGCTGTTGGAAAAAAAATAAATACATACAAACATGGTTCACAAAATTTCTATAATAAAAATACACACAATTGGACATTGATTAAGCTTTAAATTAAAACCAAATATAAATACGTATGAGTATATATCGGATGGTTCTTTAGAATTAATTATTTCCGAGCTCACGAAATCCATAGAAATGTGTAAGTTTCTAATTAAGCTTTAGTTAATTTATAAAATCTCTCTAAGAATAACCATAGATGATAAAAACGATTATTGACGCAATGGGTAGCACTCACGAATTTTAAGAAATAGGTCATAATCTTGGAATCAGAAAGAAAATAGTGATGTGTTAAAATAAAATATTAAGACTGAAATTTAATAAATAAATTAAATAAACAATGATTTACTTTTTTATCATAAATTTATCATAAAATCAACAAGATAATTTAAAATAGTTATATTAAATGAAAAAAATACGAATAAAATCAGAATAAATCATTTAAAATACATAAAATTTAACTTAAAATTTTATATTAATGTTAGAACAAAAGCGAAGCTAAATTGATTTATCTTATTTAATGTCAATAAAATGATTATCAATCGCACTTTGGTGTATTTATTAATTCAAAATGAATAACGAAATTGTAAGCAATTCTATCACAACTAACAGTAATTATTATGTTAGGTAATTGTAGATAATGTTTATATTTATGTATGTTGAATATATATAATTCTTGCTTCCCATCGAGTTTCACTAACTTGTTTCAATGTTAAAAATTTTACATTTTTCTTTAAAACTTGCCATCTAAATGGTGATCCACTGAAAAAGTTGTATATTGCAGATACATTACTGAAAAAATTTACCGTTGAAAACGAAACTTTAGCTGCATCATTAATGGCCAAATTTAATGTATGCGCGTTGCATGGCATAAACAGAATTGTCCAAATAATTGTCCAAAATTCGTTTTTCCAATCTTTTATGTTTTCCGGACATATTAGACCCATTATCGTATCCCTGGCCCCTCATATCGTTAATATTTAATTCAAGATAGTCTAAGTTTTGAATTAAGAAGTCGTATAAAGATTCTCCAGTACATTTTTCAGCTTGATAAAAGCCAATGAAATTTTCTCTTACTTCAACTTCATAATTTTTAATATGTAAATAATCATTGTAATTTACTCGACATGTCCAGTGTCCGGCGTACAGTCCAAAATGACTGAAAAATATTTTGCCTCTTTTATTGATGTTAATATATATTTTTGAATTTGGGTTGCAAGGATAGTGATTATTTCATTTTGAAAGCGATTTCCCAGGTAATGTGGCATGTGGTTCTTTAAAGCGATTGGTTCTTGTACGCGTTTTATGTGGTCTGCCATTATATCATCAAATTTTCCTATCCTTTCAATTGCTTTCAGAAAATTTCCATTATTTTTTTCGTACAATTTGCTGGAAGAACCTCTAAAAGCTAAACACTGTCCTGCTAGAAATTGTACCACAGATATCATGCGCCTGACAATTTGACACCATCGTTTTTTCTCGGTGTCATAATACCGTTGCATATTCTTATCAATTGTAGTTTTTCTTTATAAATTTAATTCCCATTTTTTCCAACAGATGCAATTTTCGATGTGCAGCGATGTTTTTTCGTGACGAGATAAGTTGTCAGATATGTGTTGCCAATCGTTGAAGTCTTCATTAACTAATTTTATTGCTTGTTTGCCAAATAATTTACAACAGAAGCAAAATGTGGCATCATTTTTTGGAGAATAGATTAACCACTCACGATTAAATTTTTCACCATTTAGCAGTTTTCTATAGAAATAAACCTTTGAAAATGATCTTCCAAATTCATTTAGTGGATATGTAGATTGTATATTTTAAATATGGCTTTTTTCAATTAAAATATCCAGCATTTTATTGGTAAGTGTTAAAGGCCAGCAAGCTGGATCATTTAGTTCTATACACATAGCAAAATATTCTTCATTCAATTTCAGTGATATCGTCGATATTTGTAACTGCAACATCTCCTATTTCATTATTACTACTAATATTGTCATTATCGTTTGTATTTTCGGCAGATAATTCATTTTCATTAGAAAAAAAATTCACTGCTTGTATTTGTTTGGCTACTGCAAGCATTTTGCATTTCTGGAGGTTTTTCCAAATATTTGGTTAGTGAACCAAAGTTTTTTAGCAACATGTTGATTTTCTTCTCGCTTTCTTTTATACTGTGCTCCAGACAATCTTTCGTTTTTCTTCCAGTCATTCTTAGGCCTTTTATTAAAATGTTTAAAAATATCAATAAGGGTTTATATTGAAATTAATTTATTATAGAATTAAATTCATTACCTTTTTCAACCTTTTGTAACAAAGCGTTGGGTGAGGCGGTGAGGGAATCTGCCCAAGCGCTTTCCGAGTTCGAATAGGGTTTTCGAATAGAGACGCTTGCCGTGCTATAGACAGACAGGTAAATCACATATTATAACACACACACACACGCGCTCCCAACTTACCTACAGCCAGGTAGAGCGACTGAATGTGATTCTGATATGGCCTATGTCGAGCGCATGTTGGCGCGTAGAACCCGTAGAACTCAGTAAGGTTAAAATCAGTTAGAATAAAGAGAGATGTACTATGTTCATCGTGGGTTAAAAAGAGTGTTCATCTCTCTTTATTCTTACATCACGGAGTTCTATGCGGCCACAGCGCCAGCATGCGCTCGCCAATAAGCGCACAGAATAATATTCTGTGATAGGCTCAGCTAAAAAAAATTTAGTACGCCATAGAGCGCAATAATAATGATTACAATTGACGAATTGACAACAACACTCAACTATTTGACAATTTACTTCGATTATATATAACTATGACTATTAACATTGTTATTTTGCTTTTTAATTTTTTTTTGTTTTTTTTGTGTATGTTGAGAAATAATCCGTAGTACCCAGTAGAGTCACCTTTAAAAATTGTATCGGGACAAACGGGGTAATTGTATGTGGTACAATAAATAATAACAAACAATAATAATGATTAACACAACTTTTAATTAATTAATAATAAAAAACTTGTGACATAATCTCCGTAAGTTCATAATTTCCTTTCATATTTAGTAATCCACAATTTTATATCATTTTTCATAATTTACAACTTTATTTTTTATTGATTATATATATTTTTTAATTCTCTATAGTAATAATTTACGATAGAAAATTAAACTATATAGTTTTTTTTATTCTTTCACAATAATAACAAAAATGACAATAACAATAAAATCAACAACAAACCACATTAATAACAAAAATGACAATAACAATAAAATCAACAACAAACCGCATTAATAACAAAAATGACAATAACAATAAAATCAACAACAAACCGCATTAATAACAAAAATGGCAATAACAATAAAATCAACAACAAACCGCATTAATAACAAAAATGACAATAACAATAAAATCAACAACAAACCGCATTAATAACAAAAATGACAATAACAATAAAATCAACAACAAACCGCAATAATAACAAAAATGACAATAACAATAAAATCAACAACAAACCGCAATAATAACAAAAATAAGAATGCACTATCGTAATCATTACCAACTATAAAAATATTGCAATCAATAAATTTTAAATTCATAATAATTAATTTTTCTAATAAGATTTACTTCATTAAACAAAGTTCGAAATATTAAAAAATATTTTTTTCTATTTAATTTTTCAGAATTGGCAGTTGTGACGGTACGTCTCTAATCTGCTTAAGTATAATGAAACACATTTAACAAAAACTTTGTTATCATTAAAACTCGTTTAAAAAATATTTTTTTCTCAGATCCCAGCTCAATATCAGTACATTGAATACTGTACTGTCAAACCTGCTAACGACGTGAGCATTTTCGTAGGACCCTTGGATTTCACGTTAAGCTGGTTACATTGTACTCAAATGGTGTTACATAGGACTTACGCTATACTGAGGCGAATAAATCGCATATAATGTAGTAGTTTGTTTAGGTCGGTGACTCTGGAGGCACAATAACTCTAACCTATAATTAGCAATAATTAGTTTATTTACAAAAGCATAACAGCATTGGTGGGGTACTACTTTTAGCAATTACGAGTGTACCTTTCAGTGTTCTTTTCAAATAATTTACCTTTATCTTCATTCAAATATAACTTTTGCACAAAACATATTCAAAATTTTGTCATGTTCTTAAATTGAATTAAAATATTATTTTTTTAAATTAAGTTATTAAAGTTTACGATTTTCAAATTTCTCATCAAAATCAAGAGGTAGAAGGATCTTGTTGAATATTTGAAATTTCGCCTTCACAAAAAGGCAGAGTTTGAAACGAAATATTTGAAATACTGTAAAAAATTTAAATTATTTATAATTTCACGAATAAATCTTACGTTGTCAGCCTTCACCTTCACAAAAGACAACGTTTTAATAGAAATATTTGAAATTATAAAGAAATATTAAATTAATAATTATTTAATAAATCAATTATACGAAGTGTTTTCGTCATTTTCGCTACAAAAATGTTTTTTTGATAAATGGGAAATAATAATACACCTAAATCCAGAATATAAAAGTTTCTATAATCTAAAAAAAATCGATAAAATTATATTATAGCAACACACAAACTTACCTGTGTGCAAAAATTTAATGTTCCGAATGTTAAAAGTTTTATTATAGGAATTGAGAAAGTGACAGAAAAATAATTATACATACAAATACAGCACACATAATATAAAATACACGTAAATTTAATATAGCTTTTTTTATTCCGAAAGTAGAAAGTCATTAACATACTGTTAACATATCATTATTTTTAAATTATTAAAATTCATGACAGAAAAAATTTTGGATTTTCAATCGGACAACTCTACTTTGAGTTTTCGATAAAAGGACGACAAAACATCGTAAAATTTATTTATAAAATATTTTTGAAGTTAATATTTCTTTAGATTTTTAGATATTTTTCTGGAAAAAAATTAGAAAATCGTAAATTTTTATAACTTGTATAAAAAAATAATAATTTCATAGAATTACATAAAATGAAAAAATTCGCCATATAAACGAGCTGGATAAAGAACATTACAAAAACTTTAAAAAAATACTCCACTTCTTTCTTAAATGTCTTAAAAAAATAAATGTCTTTGGTGATTTCTTTATTTATTCATAGTTAAAAATATTAATCTAACTTACATTTTATCGAAATAATTCCAAATAAATTCATAGTCATAAGAATCCTATAAAAATCCTGAAAATTAATTAAAAATAATTTATAATCAAAATGTTGACTACAAGTAACATTTAAAAGCTTGAATAGTGGTCTCATAATTTTATAAAATCAAAATTCAAACCTTAAAAGTTACTTAAATTAAAAAAACTTACTTCTAAAATTGAATAAATGAAGTGAAGTAAATAACTTCACATTCTCATAAATGGTGAGTCATCGACTGATGAACACACCAACGTGTATTATAGGGATTTTTAACATCTGGAATTAGGTGTATGTTAACTATATGTTAATCCCTTTTATTCATTAAAATAAAAATGCCTATCAAAAATTTACATGGATTTTTTACTATGTGTGTTGTGTTTGTATGTTAAATTATTCTTTTACCACCTTTTTAATTTCTATATAAAACTTTTATTCATTAAAACATTAAATTTTTACACATGTAATTTTGTGTGTTCCGATACTATAATTTTATTGATTTTTTTAATTACAGAAACTTTTATTCATTGAATTTTTTGTGTTTATTTAACCAATAGTTTGCTAATATATTTCGTTTTTTGATTAAATATTAACGGGTGTAAAACCGAAATCCGGACAAAGAAAAAAATAATATACAATCTACTATGACTATGATTTTTGGAAATATTAACAACCATTTATATTCTTTGAGTCACACACGTGGGGCGTGATACATTTTATCATTCATTTACATCATTAACAGCAGTAACAGCATGGCAAAATAACTTTAGCGTGAACATGTCTATAATTTTTGAATATATACTGTGACAAGGGAAGTGTATTCACTGTCCAGCATTTTGTCAATGAGGATATTATACGATTCAATGTATATACATCCTCCTCAACTTTCAGGAAAGGAATTATGATTAACGGAAACCTTGTAGAGGTGGCAGCAACAAAATCCTGTCCAAATCCCAGAGGGCCGAAGGATCTAGAAACGGAAGGGTGTTTCACTCCGCCAGGAAGCAATAAATATGGAGTCTGCGAGAGTACCATGTGGAGTGCTTTGAAAGAACGGGCTTTAAATGTTTCAGGAGAATCCGAGCTCCACAGTATAACAGTGTACAAGAAGTTTTGAAACTGAGATCGGGAAAGTTACTCAGACTTTTGAATAACAAATTATTTTTATGGATGATGAATCCTATTTTAAATTGAACTGTGACTACATCCCAAGAAATTATAATTTTTATGTACCTGATATTGGCCTTGTACCAGATGACATAAATTTTTCTACTGAACGAAAATATCATGTTCAGATGATGATCTGGATATACATCAAGGAAAAAGGGGTGAGTGATACTGTTTTCCTATTCGTACGTAGCCCCTGCTTCATGAACTTCACATTCAATTTCTCCCTAAGGAATGAAACCCTCTCAACCTTCCCCAGTGTCGCCCTGCGTAAAATTATTGGTCACTCATCAAAGCTGACTCTCAAATTGGATTTTTGATTTTTTCTTTCAATTTAATTGAAAAATTCGGTATGGCCATATTTTCACATTGACCCGAGATTTCTCTCACCAAAGTTGGCACTTCGTTATGTCGATTTGATTCTTCATTAATTTCAAATATTTCCTTTAACTGCAAACGAGTCCCTAATATATTAGTACTTAAATATTGTAATGATTTCACACTAAAGAGGTCTCATGTTTGTTTTGAGTACATTGCTCAACGGTTGATTTGTAGGTAAGCAGGCCTGGATTGACCCTTAGGCTAACAGGACTGAAGCCTAGGACCCGACTGGCGGGGCCCCAAATTTTGTATTATTATTATAAAAAACTTATTACATCTTTTCATTATTTGCAGATTGTTATATTTATGTAATATCGATGGCGCTCCGTCAGTGCACACGCTGACACAATTTTGACACTCTAATCCAACATTGTTTACAAGCTCAAAAATATCGTAACCTTTACTTTTTTCTTTAAATTCGTCTAAAAACAGGAAATGGTTCTGTATGTTTCCGTCTTTAGCGAATCTGATGAAAGAGATAAGTTGCGCTTTTCCACTTATATCAGTACTTATTAGAAATTTTCGATTTAAATTCACTTATAGCTACCATCTTGAAGAAAAAAAAAGTGATAGATTTATTTTTATATACAACTCAAAAGTACTAAAACTTTAGTAATTTTAAATTTTTACAGATTTTTTCGCGCTAGACTAATGTGCCGCGGCACACATCTTGGACAACAATGGTCCAGTACATTAATTTCAATGACACACTTAATGTATACACCTAATTCCAGATGTTAAAAGTCTCTAATGCATGTTGGTGTGTTCATCAATCGATGACTCACCATTTATGAGAATGTTTATTTCATTTTTTCGTTTTCAATTCAATTTTATTTATGGCTTTAGAAGTAAGTTTTTTAAATTTAAGTATATTTTAAGGCTTGAATTTTGATTTCATATAATTATGAGATCATTATTCAAGCTCTTGAATATTACTTGTAATCAGCATTTATAATATATTTATAATATATTGATAATTAAATTTCAGGTGTTTTTTAGGTATTTTATGATATGTTATGAATTTGGAATTATTTCAATAAAATGTAAGTTATATATATTTTTAACTAAAAAGAAATAAAATAATCACCAAACACATTTATTTTTTTCAGACATTTAGGAAAAAATCGGCGTATATGAACGAAATAGTTTTTTAAGTTTTTGTAATCTTCTTTCTCCAGCTCATTTTCAATAGCCTCTTTGACTATATCAAATCGGCTTGGAAAGGACATGGAGCTAAATCCATTTGTCCTTGATATTACTTTTCTGATGCTGCCTTTGATTTTACTAAACACACTTTCTATTGGATTGAGGAATGGGCTATACGGTGGCAGGTTTTCAATATAATTATTCGGAGAAATTGCTCCACCATGAATTGATGCATTGTCATGAATGAGACGGTATCCTGTCCCATTCAATTTTGAACTTAATTCATTAATAAAATGTTGGTAGGTATCCTTTTTGTAGGATCCTACAATTAATTGGTGATGAATTGCACCTTTGACACCTATTGCTAATAGAAGTGACATGTTTTGTCCTCTGTTATTTGAAACTACAGAGTATATTCTTTCTCCTTTTTTCTTTCTTCCGAATGTTTGAGTGGTCCAGGTATTGAAACCACACTCATCAATGTAGATTAGATTTTTGTCTCGCCAAACTTCCTCGAGGTATCGTGTAACATAGTTCATTCTGATTTCAAGAACCCGGTCAGAATTTCGTTCTGCGACACATGATCTTACCTTTTTCACCGATATTAATTGATTTTTCAGAAAACGGAAAATTGTAGTTTTAGAGATCATGCAATTTTGTTGCAACAGGAAAATACGCATTTCTTCCAAAGACGCATAAAAATTGGATTCCACGAAATCCAATAAATTGTTTCCTTGATCCTCTGATATAATTTGCTTTCGGCCACTTTTTTTGCCTTTTGAAACTTCACCATATTTTTTGTATCTATAAATAATGGTTTCAATCGATTTTTTGGAGATTCCCAGTAATCTTCCAAAATCTTTATAATTTTCTTCATTTTCATATGCATTGATGAGACGGATTTTATCATTTTCTGAAATTCTTTGAAAATATTATTTTTTTAAAATAAGTTATTAAAATTTACGATTTTCGAATTTTTTTCTTCAATTCCAAAGATGTCGATGGAACTTGTTGAATATCTTCACACAAAGGCGTTTGACTAGAAATATCTGATATGCTGTAAAATATTTTAATTATTTGTAATTAAATAAAAAAATTCTTACATTGTCAGATCTTCACCTTTGCAAAATGGAAATGTCTCCAAAGAAATATCTGAAAATCTAAAGAAATATTAACTTCAAAAATATTATATAAATAGATCTTACGATGCAGGCGCGTACGCAGGATGAATCCATTGGGGGGGGGGGTTTATATATATTATTTTTATATATATAGAGGGGGGGGGGTTATATATATATATATATATATGGCCGCCGAGAGGACTTTTGAGGCCCGGGGATTTACTTCTTGTGGGGGCCCCTGCCAAGAGCGTGAAAAAAAAATTTTCCCCTCGGACTTTGGGCTATTTATAAAATGAATACGATGTTTTGTCGTCCATTTCTCGAAAACTCAACGTTGAGTTGTCAGATTCCAAATCCAAATTTTTTTCAGCCATGAATTTTAATAATTTTAAATTAATGATATGTTAACAGTATGTTAATGACTCTCTACTTTAGGAATAAAATAAGCTATAATAAATTTGCGTGTATTTTATATTATGTGTGCTGTGTTTGTATGTAAAATTATTTTTCTGTCACTTTCTCAATTCCTATAATAAAACTTTTAACATTCGGAACATTAAATTTTTGCACACAGGTAAGTTTGTGTATGCTATAATATAATTTTATCGATTTTTTTTAGATTATAGAAACTTTTATATTCTGGATTTAGGTGTAATTAAATATACTAATCAATTCTGGTTAGTCATTACTTTTTATATTTTACCTTAATCTTATTGGATGACATTTTAGTAAGCGCAAAGTACTATATTTATTAGATTTATTTATAAACTCATTTTTATAACTTTTTAATTTTTTTGAGGTTTTGAAAATTTCCTTTGATGTTTGATTGGGCGTCAGGGGTAAATCACGCGGACAAATACGAATAGCCACATAAAATATTCAACCAGACTCTTATCAAGCAGAATCGCTAAAGATATTTCAATATATGTTAAAATTTTCATTTTAATTTACATAATAACCTTTATATTTGATGTTGCCTTCTGACTTTCTCTTCTACTGATTCTCATTAATATTCTTGTTTCTTTATGAACTTTCATTATTATTATTATTTTTATTAATCATCAATGAAATAATAATTTGTGCAGAATCACTGAAGCCATTCCTACAATAAAGTTAGCATTGCGAGGCAAGGCTAAATCCATCGTATTAATAAGTCATCTGGGTCGACCCCAAGGAAGGAAGGATGAGAAGTACACATTAAGACCAGTTGCTGTGGTGCTTAGCAAAATATTGGACATCATTGTCCATTTTCTGCCTGATTGCATAGGAGAATATATTGAAAATTCAGTTATGGAATCACCAAATGGTTCTGTGTTTCTGTTGGAGAATTTGCGATTTTACCTGGAAGAAGAAGGAAAAGGGTTGAGTGAATCTGGTCAAAAAGTATGAAGAACAGCATATAAATAATTCTAATAAATTCGCTGATATATCATGCAGCTAAAAGCCAACGCCTCTGACGTCGCATCGTTCGGGAAATGTTTGACAAAATTAGGTGACATCTATGTCAATGACGCATTTGGAACTGCCCATAGGGCTCATGCGTAATTCAATATTTTTATTTGTTTTTTTATTACGTTATAGGTCAATGGTGGGAGTGAACTTACCATTAAGGGTTGCAGGTTTACTCATGAAGAAAGAATTAAAATATTTCAATAGAGCTTTAAAAAATCCACAAAGACCATTTTTAGCAATTTTAGGCGGGTAAGCTAAATTATTGTTTATTATTATTGATTATTATTGATTATTGGGTTATTATTATTGATTATTATTATTATTATTATTATTATTATTATTATTATTATTATTATTATTATTATTATTATTATTATTATTATTATTATTATTATTATTATTATTTATTATTATTATTATTATTATTATTATTATTATTATTATTATTATTATTATTATTATTATATTATTATTATTATATTATTATTATTATTATTATTATTATTATTATTATTTATTATTATTATTATTATTATTATTATTATTATTTATTATTATTATTATTATTATTATATTATTATTATTATTATTATTATTATTATTATTATTATTATTATTATTATTATTATTATTATTATTATTATTATTATTATTATTATTATTATTATTATTATTATTATTATTATTATTATTATTATTATTATTATTATTATTATTATTATTATTATTACTTATTATTATTATTATTATTATTATATTATTATTATTATTATTATTATTATAATTGTTATTGTTATTATTATTAATATTCAGTGCCAAAGTGAGTGATAAAATAGTGCTAATATTCAATTTGCTTGATAAAATTAATGAACTGATCATTACCGGTGGAATGGCGTTCACCTTCCTCAAGATATTGCACAATATGGAGGTAATGTTAATAATAATAATAATAATAATAATAATAATAATAATAATAATAATAATAATAATAATAATAATAATAATAATTCAAAGGATTCTCACTTGGTTCCCAAATTTATTAACATCTCAATTGAATCAAATTTCATGTAGCAAAATGATGATATAATTTTGTTCTTGTACAGATCGGGGTGAGCCTTTATGATTTGGATGGAGCTCTGATGGTTCAAAGGATTATGAAGAGAGCTTCTGTCTGCAATGTTACAGTTCATTTACCACTGGATTTCATCACGGCAAACAGATTCGCTGAAGATGCTCGAACCTCATATGCCACAATTGAAAGCGGAATACCGAATAACTGGATGGTAAAATTTAATTCATAGTTTAATGAACGTACAAATTATCTTCAGATCAGGGATGCGGGGGCATTCAGA
Source organism: Schmidtea polychroa (assembly GCA_959609185.1). Taxonomy (NCBI): domain Eukaryota; kingdom Metazoa; phylum Platyhelminthes; order Tricladida; family Dugesiidae; genus Schmidtea; species Schmidtea polychroa. Next base: position 44,519 of record CAUHTR010000481.1, on the reverse strand, counting down.
TCAGGGATGCGGGGGCATTCAGATCAGGTGGCGGGGGGCATTCAGATAAGGGGGCGGGGCATTCAGATCAGGGATGCGGGGGCATTCAGATCAGGGGACGGGAGCATGCAGATCAGGGGGCGGGGGGCATTCAGATCAGGGGGCGGGGGCACTCAGATCAGTGATGCGGGGGAATTCAGATCAGGGATGCGGGGCATTCAGATCAGGGATGCGGGGGCATTCAGAATCAGGGGGCGGGGGGCATTCAGATCATTTTGATATAAGCTTTTGTATTTATATGGGCTTCTTTAATAGCATCGGTATGTTCAACATTTAGTTTGCCATGTCATACAAATGTAATTATAAAGTTATTAATATGATGAATGGTAATGAACACTTGCCATTGTTTCCCTTTACTCCCAGATCATAGTCCCAAACCAAATGAAGGTAAAGGAAATCATCAATGAAATGAAGTCAAAGATATAAAAGAGATGTATAAATTAGAAAAACGTATGTTTTATTAGGACAATTGACAGAGATGGATATCCCTCAGTTGGGAGGGGTTTGATATTAAGTATGGATAATATCACAGAGAATCGAATATTTGTCCCTAAGAAATAAGCAATTCTTTGGCAGTCTATTTCATGTTTATTTTAGAGAATTAAATTCTGCTTGTAAATGGTTACACTGAGAACTATAAAATAAATCAAATAAATCTGTCGATGTGAAAAAGGCTAGGGAATGAATATTGCCGCTTTCTGAGCATCTCCCCTTCCACTTTCTGACCTGTTGAGCCTTCAATGTCATTCATTCATTATAAAAATGACAAATTTCCACACTGACATCCACATTTCTGATCATTTTCACTTGGTTAAACAAACTATTTTAATTGATATTACTTTATTACAAAAGATAATATTAATTAGCTATGGAACACAAATTTTCGGCACTGCCTTTGTCAAATGTTATTTAATTAATTTAACAAATCAGCGTTTATTAGTAGTTTATACACTAAAAATTAATTTTTAATTGAGAAGAAATCCCATGTTTCATGCTCCTACTTTCCTCTACTATTATAATTTCATCTCAAACATTATATTTATTACAAAATTGACTATGAATCAGTCGATGTTCATATCGATGTTCTTTTGATATTCACGAATTTTCGGCTCAGCCTTTCTCAAATGATATTCTACACTGATATAATGAGAATTAGTAGCGACTTTATTTTCATTTTATATTTAACATTATTATTATTAATTATTATTATTATTATTTATTATTATATTATTCTAGTATTAATTATTTATTATTATTATTTATTATTATTATAATTATTATTATTATTATTATTATGATAATTCTTATTATTATTAATATTATATATATTATTAGATTATTATATTATATTATTATTATCTATATTATTATTATATATATTATTATTATTATTATATTATTATGATTATTATTATTATGATTATTCATTAATTAGTATTATTATTAGTATTATATGTATTTATTATTATGTATTATTATTATTATTGATTATCTTTATTATTTATATTCTTATATTATTATATAGGATTATTATTATTATTATTATTATTATTATTATTATTATTATTATTATTATTATTATTATTATTATTATTATTATTATTATTATTATTATTATTATTATTATTATTATTATTATTATTATTATTATTATTATTATTATTATTATTATTATTATTATTATTATTATTATTATTATGATTATTATTATTATTATTATTATTATTATTATTATTATTATTATTATTATTATTATTATTATTATTATTATTATTATTATTATTATTATTATTATTATTATTATTATTATTATTATTATTATTATTATTATTATTATTATTATTATTATTATTATTATTATTATTATTATTATTATTATTATTATTGGATAATAATTTATTATAATGAAACAAATGGAAATCTAGTTCTATGCGAGCTGAATGCTGTTGGAGGGGGTATCTAGAAATTCCTGTAAAAGTTGTCATTTTGTTTTGTTATTGAAAGGCATCACTTTATGTTCTTTCCTTGCAATTTATTAATTATGTTTTGCAATTTATTCTATATTTTGTAAATATTTTGCAACAAAATGATTCCTAGGGCTTGGATATCGGACCGAAGTCGATAGCGGAATTTAATAAGGTAATAGCAAGGGGTAAGACGATCATTTGGAACGGACCGATGGGCGTATTTGAATTTGATAAATTTGCCAAAGGATCAATGTACTGTATGGAGGAAGTTGTGAGAGCAACAAAAAATGGCGCAGTGACAATAATAGGCAAATAGATCTGATTAATTTGCTCATTCTTGACTATAACATTTCAGGCGGGGGAGATACGGCCAGTTGTTGTGCCAAATTCAATTCTGTTCATTTAGTCAGCCATGTCAGCACCGGAGGAGGCGCTAGTCTTGAGCTTTTGGAAGGTAGTTTCGAATATTTTTTATCTTGATAGTGAATCGAAATCACACATAAAAGCTCTTTTGTTTACCCGTGTTATAATTCTTTCTGTTAGCTGTTGTATAGAATGGTGTTAAATAACATGTTGTTAAAAGATCCAATTTAAAGTGCAGAAAAACATTAGAAATCATATTTCCCAGGAAGAGGTCTAATCATTTGGCAAATGTAAAGATAAGTACGAATATAATAATTTCAACTCAATGGTGGCAAGGCACTAGATGGTACCGTTTAAGAAATACAAATTAATAGATTAATCAATCAATGACATCATACATATATGCAGGGACGTAGCTAGAGGGGGTATATGGGGCATTTGACCCCCACCAAATAAATTATAGATTATCAAATATAAATTAGGGCTGAAAGATTTTAATAAAAATCTTTATTTTGGTTTTGTTATGAGAATTGTATGAGAATAGAAAAAACAATGTATATTTTTAGTTAAGTCTTTTCAAATCCAAGACAGTACAACTATGCTTGCGCTAGCTATTCCCATAGTTTTTCGGTCTTTTAGGTACAAATGGACGAGTACATGGAGTATCCATAGAGTACACGAGTACGTGGACGAGTGCTGGTTCCATGTATACTTGGGCTCGGCTACACGCCCAAACCACCACCCATACACTTCTCCGTATTTGACACATTTACTTGTGTTAGTTTCGAGTTAATAGCTTTGAGGTGCAATAGTTTCTTTATTTTATATGTAATAAAACGTTTAATAATCATTTGAATATTTTGATACCGCTGTAATTTTATTGATAGAAATGAGCAATAAAAGAAAAGCAAATCAAAGTCCGGAATTAATGAAGAGACAGAGACGAATTAATATTATATTGTAATATATTCTATGTAATATACATTGTTAATAATTCATAATAAATTTGTTAATTATCTTAAAATATTTGTTTCTATTTTTCTGTGTCAACTTTTAACACTGCTCGATGAATTGCAATAATTAATAATTTTGCCTCCCCCCAGCTGAAATCCTGGCTACGTCCCTGCATATGCATTGACATTTACATTTGTTACAAAGTTGACTATGAAGCAGTAATGATATCGATGCTTTTGATATTCACGAATTTCCGGCTCTGCCTTTCTCATGTGATATTCTAATCACTGATATAATGACAATTATAGTCATTTATAAAGTAACGCAAGTTTACATTGTTATACTCGACCAAATAAGTTTACCTTCCTATTCTACACTTCTTTCACTCGTTGTTTATTAAATGATGAAGATTTCCTATTGAGATAAATTAGTATCTAAAACGGATGATAGATAAAGAAAAATTTATATTTAAAATTTTATTTTAGGTAAAGTTCTACCAGGAATTCGAGTACTAAATAGTTATGACCCCCGACTAGATGAAGGGTAAACTATTTGCCCAATTAAATAGACATTTACAGCTGTATTTAAGGTGGAAAATGGCAGAAATAGTTGACGATTTAGAAAAGATTTCCGAAACTGGTATTGCGGTCAAAGCGAAATTAGGTGATGATGATGAAAAGGAGGAATATATTTGTCCCTATCGAGAACATAAATGTGCCTGTTCTGAAGTTCCTGAAAATTTCCCTTGCGAAACGTGCGTTTATCCATTTGAATGTCAATGTCCAGGAATGCAGCATCCGTTAGACACGACGGCAAAAGGTTGCGGAGCCACGGAAAAGCTTTGTAAAACAATGAAGTGTCCCCTATGTTGTGTTGATATAAAATGCAAGAAAAAGGTAGTGAAGAAATGCCACCCTTGTATACCGAAATCGGATCTGGAGTATCGATATAATCTGTTTCCTGAGCGGTCCATCGTGTGCACTACAAATATTAAGCCTAGTGATCATCCTCACAATGAGGATTTCTTCAATTGCATTGATTGCGAGACATTCTTCAACAGGAATATTCCATTTGTGAATAACGCCTGGTGCCAGGGAAACCCTTGTTACTGCTATAAAAGTTGAATATCCCGAAAATTACCTTAACTGCTTATTCCTGTGCCCAAGAAAGCGGGCTATGCGATACAGAGCCTCCCTTTACAATGATGAATTAATTGCCCCTAGCATTTATTACGCACTTATTTCAAACGGATAACAAATAAATTTACTTTATCACCATATTTTCTAACTAAATATTTTATAACTTAACAAACAGTTTATGGAGCAATGAGGAATTGTTTGTGTGGCATAAATTTTTATCACTTGCAATGGCAATTAATTAACATGCAAGCCTGGCGAATATGTCCAAAGCAATTCTGAGCGTGTTGGTTTTTGAAATCATTTTTTTATATTTATATGTAGCACAGATTATACAACGTGTTATACACATCATGTCGATATTTGATACAGATAGCAGTTGGTGTATATTGCATCTCATTCAACTGCAAGTCGTTTTAATGATTGCAGCCAATCAAATATGTTAATACCATCTATATATCTTAGTTGTCAGTTTAGTTGTAAAGAAATCCGGCTGGGGAGTAACTATTACAAAAGAAAATAGCAAGTAACTTGTCCGTGTATTCTCCTCACCATTCGAGCTAAAATTACCTTATATGCCCTCCGGATGTCTGCAATATGAAACAATTCTTATAGAAGAGATTGTAAATGGTCGTTATTTGGTAACAACAAGTTTATATATTGCTGGCAGTTAAAGTATGTTAATAATAAGAGTAAACAATTTCATTGAATTAAAGCTAAAGACTCAAATGTTCATCAAAAAGAAAACCGTGTCGAAATGATCTTTTCTTTATTTGACCATTTAAGTACATCAAATAATAATTCATTAGTAAGTTAGTAAACTCAAGTTCTGGAAATTTGATCAAATTAATAAACGAGGAACTTGGGCTCAACAAATGTAGACAATTGAAGAATGAAGTGAAATGTCAAAGATCTATTCAGCTTGAAGGAGTAGAGGAAGTTGAGATAGGGCAGACCTATAAGTTAGAGTATGAGAAGTTTGAAATCTGGAATCACAGATGTAAAAGCCTTAGGATAGCGACTAATACAGCTGAATAAAAAATTAAAAGTTCTATCTATGGATATAAAGTATGAGTCGTAAATTTGTTGAGGATACCTAAATAACAATTTACAAATAAATAAATAAAATTACCTGGGGGAAGATCGCCATGACAAACGGGACGATCTATAGAAACTCAGAAAAGAAAACGGAAGTGATAAGAAATTAAAAATGAGAAAGAGAAAGGAAATAAAAGTTATCAAACAGGAAAATAAAAATCAAGGTCAGTACTAATTAATTAGTACAAAAAGGAAAAGGAATTTTGAAATTGGGGAAAAAGGAAAACAACAATATCCTTATCTCGACAGCTTGCCGGTGATAATAGAATTGATGAGAGAAGGCGGTCAAGCAAAAAAGAGAAAAGGGAAAAACAACTTGACAGCTGTCAGAGATAAAAATGGGACAGTCGGGGAAAGCAGGAGAAGGAAAGTGGAAAAACACTTGATTATCTGGAGTGCCACAAGAGAAGCGAACTATATAAGGGAAAACTGGTGAACATGAAGACAACAAATTTAGAAGGAAAATTAGAGACAAAGTGACGCGAAATTGAAAACGAGTTGAGAGACGATTTGAGAGACGATTTGAGATACGATTTGAGATACGATTTGAGAGACGATTTGAGAAATAAAATTATTGGAGAAAATTAGACGTTGGACGAAACGTTGTTGGACAAACGATTGTCAAAAATAATTGTAAAGAAATTAATTGTGGAAAATAAATTTTGGAGAAGAGTTGAAGAAAGGAATTAGTTGAATAATAAAACGAAAAGAAGTTATTTGATTACTTGAATAAAGTTTGGAAGAAAGTCAAAGAAAACAAGCAGCTCAAAATTTCAGTTTAGAAACCAATCAGTAATTTGTGATCTTTTAATCCGGTGTTATACAAAAGTGCTATTCCTCACCGAGTGTTGTAATAAGCATTGTATAGTCACCAAGCAGAGTGTTGAATTGATTGTCAGTGTTAAGTGAAAGTTTATTTGTGATTATCAATAAAGATTTCTGTTGTCAAGTGTTATTTGTGAATTATATAAAGACACGCTTGGAGTCAGAGTAACATTAAATTTTATCACCAACTCAATAACCTAACAAATTGTAAAAATTATCAACAAAAGTAAATACCAAATAACAAAGAAATATTTAATGAGGGGGGGGGGCGACCATAACTATTATACAGTGCATACAAATCTCTACACAAAAACTTAACATATTAAATGATATGTATAAAAAGAAATGAAATTTAAACACCAAATAATAAAATAAATTGAAATAAATTTCCATTGGAAGCCCTTTATAAGTGGTCTGGATTTCGTTAATGACAGATAAATATTTTCATAAATAAATTCTGGATTTGATTGGTTGCGAGTGACGCTGCGTAATCAATTGTGATTGGCCTGAAATTTGTGCTATTACCGTGCCGATATGGCTAGGGAGCACAACCAAGTGTAAATCGATTCTAAATCGAATAATTTCTAATTAAAATCAAATATTAATTACCAAGATGAAATCAAAATTAATTCATAGAATTGATGAAATGCTGCCTAAAAATTAATTAACCCGAAATAGTCAGACATTCAACATGTAGTTGTAGGAATTATAATTGTGTAGAATTGTAGGTTGATTGAGGGATTCCTAAGGGATAATTCATATGAATCTCTCACAATATCATTTCTCCCATTCAATTTTCATTTTTAAACAAACCAATTTTCATTTTTACATTTTGACAGAGAATATTTGTCATATTTTATATGTGAGACTCGTTTAATAATAATAATAATAATAATAATAATAATAATAATAATAATAATAATAATAATAATAATAATAATAATAATAATAATAATAACTAATAATTTTAATAATAATAATAATAATTAAAAATAATAATAATATTAATAAAATAATCATAATAATAATAATTAATATTAATAATAAAAATATAATTAATAATAATAAATACCATAATAATAATCAATAATAATTAATATTAATAATAATAATAAATATACATTTGAAAAAATTTTTATGATATTTTGAGTTGTGTTGAAGTTCATTAAATTCTTAGATTTTTGTTCATTAGATTGAACGTGTCCATTGGAATTCGAACCAAGCAAACCCTATTGCCAACCGCTTCTCACTCTCTTTCTCAGTTAATTCTGATTTATAAACGAGTCAATGATTGAATCACTAAAAGAACCTTTCATATTTGACATTTCATCGATTTTTTATTCACTACAGTTTCTCTTATATGCGCTGGTATCAAAATTGATTCATCTATTTTCTAAAATATTCATTTTAAAATTCCAATTGGTGGGTTACAGGTAATTCCAAATTTCTACCTACTCATGCTGTTTCCAGCGTAACCCAGAATGCAATTTTTTGAAAAAATTTTGCATTAGCAGTTATCTACTAGTCGAAATACTTAGTTGAAATACTTAGTCGAATTTCTTGGATTATTTCAGATGGTCGTCTAAAAAATTTTGAAAATCAATCAACGTTGGTACTGTACCAAGGGTTTGAAGACTATCAAAAAGTGAGCATGCTTAACATACTATAATTGTCTAGCACTCGCTTGGGTTCACGGACTGCCGATAGAAGGACTATGTCCGATTTCTCTCGGTACCCTCTGTATTAATTGATGTTATCGAATAACTAGAAAACATATAGACACATGAGTTAACATAATAACAATATCTTTATTCAAATCATATAATTCATGGTGGGAGTTCATACTGCTCCGGTGGACTCTTCCGAGGTAGTTATTGGTGGGGTCGGTTGGATTGGTCCTTAGACTAGGCTTGCCTGTCGTAATCTGGCGCGAGCAGCCTTACCCGGCCGGATTTTCTTCCGAGGGGGTATAGAAGCTGTGAGTACTTTCGGTCTATGAATTACTTCTGTCAGAGGTCGAATCTTGGCGATCACATCTCGATCGATTGCCTGTTGATGTACTTGGTTCTCGAGTTCCCTCACCCTCAAACGGAGAGCCCGTAATTCGACTTGATCTTGAGCGCTCTGCAATTGTAACTGGGAAATCAGTTTCAGGCGCTTCTGCATCTCCGCCGGCGGGAACCATGTACTTTCGAAGTTACAGCAATGTTCTTTGATCCTCGTCAGCTTGGCCTTATATACATTTCTGTCTGCTGTTGCGCTCGTTCCCGGTCCCGACGTATATCTTCCAAGAGTTTTATCACTAAATCAAAAGCATAATTAAGGACGTGTCCTTTCGTACTGTCGTCAGGCGACTACGCCCTGTGGCTATAATTATCGGTGTATAAAATGCGATTGTCCGGTATTTGTATGTGGTTAAACCCCGGATTAGTCTTACGAGTCTCGCCAAAAGCGTTCATGATTTGTGTGATAAAAGAAAAAATAAAATAATAAACACGTTATGAATGAATTATAATATATTCAAAGACAACTAAATTAATATTGTACAAATGATCATCTATTCCGAATAACTAAGTTGAGTTAAGCATGACATAAAAGAAAAACCAAAATAAAACATAATCACAAGGGTAAATTAAATTTTGATTTTTAAATTTGTCTAATTTCAGAAATGGATCTCCAAACACCCCACTTTAGACATGAAATCTTAGTCAGATAATATATTCGAGATATTGTTGCCTACATTATGGTCGCTTATTATATGACATTACACCTACTCGAAGTTCTGGTCGTCACAAATTTGAGCCTTTGCTTGTGGATATAGTGGAATTTAGATAGTGGATTTGACCTACAAGGGAATTCAGATATGCCCGTTTTCCATTTCTATACCCACATCTGCCAGTAAGGCTTATAGTTAGTTGATATGATCATGCACTCAAGGATAGTTAAAATTTATGACTTCGATAATTTGCTTTTTATTGTACGTAATTAAATACTTAATTTTTATTAAATAAATTTTGAAGTAGTTGATATTGAATTTTTATTAATTGTTTCGTCCAGATTTAACTGGTTTTCTATTTGATAAATTAATATGCGATGAAGATTACCCATAATTTCTCGCCGATGATATGTAAGGGCACATGTCTTAGTCCCGGTGGTCGTTTCTGGAAGAAGGTCCTTTGCCCTTTATAACCTGCGTGGGTCCACTTCTGAGAATAACGGGGTTAGATTCACACGGGTGTCATAGGTTCTATACTAAGATTATGATTCCTCCTGTCATGGTCGATGGTGATTGGCTCGTTTACGAGAGAGTATGCATCGTCCATTTGGTCAGCCAGAGTAAGTTCGATGAGGGTAACCTTTGGTTTGCATGGTTGTTTCTATTAATAGAAGCGGTTCTATTGGCCACTTTTTATTATAAGGAAAAGAAAATCAATAATGTCGGTTTTGAATCTTTCTATTTATAGTAACGTTTTTAAGAAATCGATAAATTCGTTTGAGTAAGTTATATAGTTAATAAGTAGGATAGGATGAGGTGTTAGATCAATGATATCGTTAATGGGTAAAAATAAAAATAAATTAATTGAGTTATTAGTAATTTTTATTAAATAAATTTGATTAGGTTAATTATTCGTGATAAAATATAAATAATTTTAATAAACAATAAAAAAATATATAATATAACAATACTTTACACCTGGTATTGGCCCATTTAACTCACCTCAGTGTTTAATACGGAAAGTAATGTTATGGATATGATTGATGATGCTCAATTGAATAGCACTGATGGCAATAGAGCAAAATCTGCTAAAATAAATGAAAGTGATTTGTCTGCTCATGACGGTTTAACCGTTGTCTGAATGTTTTAAATATTTTAGAAAAGGTATTTTTAAAAATATTGGAATAGTCAAAATTAAAATTATTTCTAATTTTTGTAAAGTTCATGGTATTTTCAATAATAAATATGTGATATCATTTGTTCCATATTCTGATCTCGTATTTAGTTTTACTTGTAATGGGTATAATGCTTAATACATTTGAGAGACTGCACGTAATCTCTGTACATGATTATTATTGTACTATATTATTATTATTGTGCACAATGCGACATGCAAGTTAAAAATAGACATTTCCAATCTTAAAGTGTTCAAAAACTATTGAGAACTTGTAACTTGTGAGGCTTAAATGAAAATATCATTCAACCCAAAAATCAACAAATAGCATTAACCACATGTATTTTAAGTGTTTAATTAATTTAATTAGAATTAAATCTTAATGGATTACACACATATATTTATTTGCTGGATCGACAATACCGCCGCGACAATACCGCCGCCCCCATACAAAAGTAACCAGTATTAAACGTAAGTATCATGTATTAATTTTAGACAAAAATTTAAATAGTTATATTATAGAAAATTTTAAAAAATAGGTTTTCAACCAAAAATGTATTTGAAAAACTACAATATACAAAAAAATGTACGTAATACAAATATTCACAGTCCTAATGGTAGAAATTATATATATATATATATATATATTATATATCAATTTCACCATAACAACTTTCTCTGCTTTAGTCAATTTGTTCTAAATGACATGTTTATATTACTTTTCAAACAAATAAATTAAAATCGAAGTAATCAGCATTCCTACAAGCTGTATAAAACATTTTTTAAAAATTTATTTTGGTTTCCGGCGCTTATGTCGGCGGCGGTATTCTCGCAGCGGCATTGTCGGCGTTTAACAGTGGCGCATATATCAGCGGCGATTATGTTGCGGCGGTCATGTCGCGGCGGTATTGTCACCGGCGGTAAAGTCGGGCGCCATTTATTTAATTACTAATAAACTTATGAGTATAATTGTTTATGTTGAAGTTGTGTAGTTCCTGATGATGACAGTCAAGTTGTCGAAATATATTTTTAAAAAATATCGCTCTTTTTTATAATAATTAATAATAATAATTATTATTATTGCTAAAATTGCAAGCAAATTTATTTCTGGCTTGTATGAATCTATGATGTGTTTCTCAGTTGGGTGGCATCTATCTATATTAAACCGTGGGAAGAAAGACATTCAGCTGATATTAAATGCGGGCGGTGTTTAACATTATATAAATAGAAACTGGCCTGATTCTTTATATTTTATGAAAAGATTTAATTTCTCCATTAAAACAAGATATCTTGTGTCGAACATTTAATGAAACAGATTAATGTTTCCATCAAAACAATCAGAAATTTCCTTAATTTTGAGCTCATTTGGACATATTCTTTTAAGTTTTCACAACTAAAACTTCCCTATTCTTGATATTTGTTCAATTTTCTAATTGGAATTTATATATGAAAGCTGTCATTTGGATTACTTATTTTCTAATATTTCTCTCTATATGAAATAATTTTCTTAAAATTGATCAAAATTTGATTTTTCATTTCTAATTTTATCGAAAATAAGTCTTGTTATTTTATAACAATAGATCAATAGAATCTTTAAAGATAACCACACATTTTTTGCATGATCTTTATCAATTGTTAGTCAACCAATCATATCACGATTTTTATTGAATTAATATATTGACACTTTTTGAGCTTTTCTTGTCTCTTCATGTTAGTTGTAAGGCTAAAATGTCTTCAGACTCGAAAAGAAATATAAAAATTAGAACAAAGTTATTTTATATTTGAAATAAGACATATATCAAGCTTATAAATTTATAGTTCGTTTTAGTGTATTTCAGCATTTAATTTCAGCATTCGCCGAGTTTTAGAAAAATTGTTTGATGAGGTGGAATTTAGAATTGTAATTCGGTCTAAACTTTTAAAGAAGGTAGAAAGATAGAAATTATTCAACAGACGTAACAAGCATATAGATGAAAGACTCCTTCAAGTGGGTATCCCTGTTTTTCGAAGCCAAAATTAAACTCTGTAAATAGCAATACTATTTCTAAAATATTTTCCTTCTCCCTATACTTTCCGCTTCCAGAGGAAAGACAACTCCTTATTCAGGTAAACAGGTAAAAAAATTCAAATGGGTGCGGATGGAAGAAGTTTTTGTTTGAGAGAAAAGTGTTTATGGCAGTCAAAAAATTGAAAGACCCGTAGAAATTGATGAAGAAAATATTTTCACATTGAAGGAAATTTTTTCCAAGAAGAGGAAAATCACACAAACGGGTGGAGAGATTTCTCCAAGAATTCTTTGAAATGGATTTTATATAAATCGTGAATCGTTTGAGAAAGTGTATTAGTGTCATCGGAATTTGTATAAAAGAATAAATCCTATATATCTGTCATATTGATAATAAAGAATTTGGTTTCACCAATTTTATTATTTCAAAGTGAGTCTAAGGACCTTTTAGCCTCATTTTTTATGCAGTTGACCTCGTTTGCAATTATTTTATTACCAATTTTCTTTAATTGCACATTTTTGTTGCCTTCCATGTTTATGAATGCACTTTTCTACAATTGTGTTCTTTTTGTGTTACGCCTTGCCAGAGTTTGATTTTGTATACTACTATTTTTATATTGTAGGAGATCAAGTGTAAATAGTGTCAGAGTCTCGGTAAATATCACCTAGCTTCAACCTTTGGTTATTATAGGTTCATATATCATACCGAATACCAAACCTTTGATTAATTTATTCTAACCACGAGCCATAATACAATTTTTTTTATTTTTTTGCAAAGTTCTTAAAATTTTTCAATTATGTTCCAAATGTTCCAATAACCTAGCTAAACCTTCACCAAAGGGTTGTTTAATATTTATAACTATTTCTGATGAATTATTGCCAAATATCATATTACTAAGCTTGTGAGAAATTGAATATCACTGAAACTGAATACTCTCAAAGGAATCTCGTCTAACAGAAATAATTGAAGTGAATTTTGGTCGAAAATTTAATAAAAGATAAATAGCGATATACTTCGTTAATTCGGAATCCCTTCTCTTTTCCCTTGAAAATTTTGAGGGGTGTTGTAGATCAATTAGGATCCACCATTCACCTTCTTTTAATTTCTGAGGACGGTTAGAATAACTGACTTCTTGCTTGAGATATTTTGCGGCACATTTTGTTAATTTTTTTTATTGTAGTAAATCAAATTTGCATATTTACGTTTAATAAATATTTTGAATTAAAAAGCGAGTTTGAGTTATTTGATTACACGTTAAATCGTTGGAGTCAAATTTAAAGCTTGTAAAAAACTGTTTTACTACATTTACAAAAGCAATATTTAAGAAGTAAAAAAAATGACTAAAATCAAAAAAAACATTTTGTTTAAATATTTAATATTATAAGGACTTTTTTTTCAAATTTCACCACTGATTTCTTTTCCATTGTATTTATTAAAAAGCTTAAAGACTATGAATCAGTAATATATCGATGTTTTTGATATATTTACCGATTCAAGCTTTTTAATAAATATTTAATAATTTTATCACAATTTTTAGAAATTATTTCCACTAAACTTAATTTTGTTCCATGTCAAGTTTTTTTTATTTTATGGTTTTAACAGTATTGATTAACTTATTATACATTATCATTGTTTAAAATGTTCAAAAATTACAATTTGAAAAAATATAAAATAAATTCAATTTATTAAAAAGTCGAAAAATTAAAATTTTTTTTAAATTTATAATCGTAAGTAGGTAGTTAGTGGCCCACTGGAACAATTACCCCCCCGGGGGGGGAGGGGGTAAAATTGTTCCAACTTTTAATTACGCAATTGTTCCAACTCACATTTTTTGCTTTCAGGGATTTTTGGTCCAAATTTTTTTTTATCAGACTATAGTGAGGGGGTCTCGATGGTCCTGGGATTTTCAATACAAAAAATTTTTTTTTCAATACAAAAATCCGACTATCACTAAAAAAGCCAAGGATTATTCACACTATAGCGAGGGGGTCTCGATGGTCCTGGGATTTTCAATACAAAAAAAATTTTTTCAATAAAAAAATCCGACTACCACTAAAAAAGTCAAGAATTTATCACACTATAGTGAGGGGGTCTCGATGGTCCTGGGATTTTCAATACAAATAAAATTTTTTCAATACAAAAATCCTACTACCAGTAAAAAAAGCATGGTAATTTAAGGTCTCAGGATATTTTCAATACAAATAGGTGGTCTACACTAAAAAAGCCAAGTATTTTTCAGACTATAGTGAGGTGAGTCTCCTTGGTCCTGAGAAAAAGGTGGTCTACACTAAAAAACGTGGTAAATTTTTTCAATTAAAGTAAATTTTGGTTCTAAAAAATTAAATTACAGTAAATTATGGTCCAAATTTTTGAATTACAGTAAATTATGGGTCTAAAAATTGAATTACAGTAAATTATGGGTCTAAAAATTGAATTACAGTAAATTATGGGTCTAAAAATTGAATTACAGTAAATTATGGGTCTAAAAATTGAATTACAGTAAATTATGGGCTAAGATTTTTGAATTACATTAAATAATAGTTCTAATAATTGAATTAAAGTAAATTAAGGTCCAAAATTTTAACTTAAAGTAAATTATGGGCTCAGAATTTTGAATTAAAGTTATCAATGGGCTCAAATAAGTTAATTAAGGTTCAAATTTTTAAATTAAATTAAATAATGGTTCAAATTTTTAATTAAAGTAAATCAAGGTCCAAATTTTAAAATTAAAGTAAATTATGGGTCTAAAAATTTAGAATTACAGTAAATTATGGTCCAAATTTTTCAATTACAGTAAATAATGGTTCTAAAAAATTAAATTACAGTAAATAATGGTTCTAAAAATTAAATTACAGTAAATTATGGTCCAGATTTTTCAATTAAAGTAAATAATGGTCCAAATTTTTAAATTAAAGTAAATTTAGGTTCTTAAAAATTAAATTACAGTAAATAATGGTCCAAATTTTTAAATTAAGTAATCAATGGTAAAAAATTTTAAATAAGTAAATTAAAGTAATAATTTTTAAATTAAGTAATCAATGGTAATAATTTTTAAATAAGTAAATTAAAGTAAGATTTTTAAATTTATTAACAAAAAGTTGAAGGTGTTTGAGAATTGAAATTTTTTAATGAAAATTTTTATGAAATAATTTTTTAAGTAATTTTTAATAGAAATTTTTATGGAATAATTTTTTAAGTTAATTTTTAATGGAAATTTTTATGAAATGTCAATTTCAATGTTAATTTTAGATGGAAATTTTTAAGATAATTTTTAATGGAAATTTTTATGAAATATTTTTCAAAGACAAATTTTAATAATAATTCAACAACAAACCAACAACTTAGTACCAACAACCAGTAACTTACGAACATGTATTAACAACCAAGTACCTACAACTAGATACTAACAACCAGTTACCTGCTACCAAGTACTAACAACCAATTACCTGCTACCAAGTACATACAACTAGATACCACGTACTAACTAACTCTCAAACAACCAGATACCAAGTACCTACAACTAGTTACTAACAACTAGTTACCTGATACTAAGTAAATACAACCACCTACCAAGTACTAACAACTAACAACCAGTTACCAACTACTAACTACCTACAACCAACTAGGTACTAGATACCAAGTACTTACAACCAAGTACTAACTACCACATACCAACTACTTACAACCAACATCAACCAGATACCTACAACTAGATACCAACAACCAGTTACCAACTACTAAGTACCTACAACCACCTACCCATTAACTACCTACAACCACCTACCAAGTACTAACAACTAACTACCACCTACCAAGTACATATAACCAACATCCACCAGGTACTAAGCATTAATTACCAACTACTAAGTACCTACAACCACCTACCAACTACTTACAACCAACATCAACCAGATACCTAAAACTAGATACCAACAACCAGTTACCAACTACTAACTACCTACAACCACCTACCCATTAACTAGCTACAACCAGCTAACAACTAGCTACCACCTACCCATTAACTAGCTACAACCAGCTAACTAGGTACTAGATACCAAGTACATACAACCTACAATAACAAGCTAACAACTAACTACCACCTACCGAGTACTCACAACCGTCAATAACCAGGTACTAAGCATTATCAACCAACTACTAAGTACCTACAACTAGTTACTAACAACCAAAAACAACCAACCAACCAGTTACCTGATACCATGTACTAACAACCAACACCAACCAGATACTAGATACATCTAACAAGTACTAACAACCATAAATAACCAGCTAACAACCAAATACAAGATACCAAGTACTCACAACCAGCTAATATCTACCTCACCCGATATTTAATCAATTATATTACATCGATTTTGATTAATTATTCCCCACAAATATTTCTTTTAAAAGTTTTTTTTATTAAATTTATGAATTTTATGAATTTTATGAAAATTTATGGATTTCATGTTTATTGAATGAATATTTAATAATTTAAAGTTAGTTCTAAGATAAATTTAATTAATTTCTTGATAATTGGATGTATTTTTAATTTTTAATGAGGTTAATAATTAGAGTTTGTACAATAATCAAGTGGTAGGATAAATTTTTATGAGGATATTGAATAATTTTCTAAGAATTTCATGTTGACTGATTAATTTAATTAATTTCTTGATAATTAGTTGTATTTTATTGAATAGTTTTTAAATAAAAATTAATTTCATTGACAATTAGGTTAATAATTAAGTGATTTTTGATGATAACTTTGTAATATATTTGACTAAATAATGTTTTCAATAATTTTCTAAGAATATTTACTCATTGATGAACTTTAAAAAACATAAGCTAAGAAACCAGTTAACTTTATCAATGACTTTAAATTTACTTGAAAATGATTGTAGGATATACAGAAATTTAGTTTGCTGTTATTGCTTGAAAATGATTGGCTGAATAGCTGAAGAATTATGATCAAACAATATATATCATTTCCAGTTAGGTATTTGATGGTAAATATTTGTAGAAAATTTTAGTGAATTTTGATCTTTTAGTGGGCTCTTATTATTTAGCTTCTAAATTATTTCAATGGAAGAATGCCTGGTGTCTGTAACAGTTTATGAAAATTCATATTTTTTGAAGAATTCTCTCTAAGGAATTAAAGGAGGATTCAAGTGGGTAGAATTGAAGGATATATTCGATTAGATGTTTAAAGGGGTAGAAATATTTGGTGAGAGATCGGTTAAGATGGGATATTGTCGGTGAGATTTAATGAGAGATGGGTTAAGATGGGAATATATGATTTTTTAAGTATGCTGTTCGTAAAATATCAATGTTTTAAGGGAAATGTCAATTAGTCAGTTATGAATCAATAATAATTATATTGTTTTATTAGGTTGTGATTAATGCACAGTAAATTAATTTAGATTTATGTTTTAGAACAATGTTTTATTAAGTAGGGATAATGATCTATTTACTTGATTTGACAATGAAATCTTTACAGATAATTGAGATTGATATCAACTTTAAATTATTTTTTTTCTTTATTTAAGCGGAGAACGACAAAAGTTGAGAAATATGGACTTAAAACATTGATCTTTATTGGAAGAAATCTTGATTATAATTAGTAATTAAATCAGTTGAATATAGGTAAAATGATCATTTGAAGAAATATATTTTATTGAATGGATAAATTTAATCTTTCAATGGGACCTAGTCAGTTATATTTATTTTAAATTTCGAGTACAGTGATTAACAAAAATTTAATTATAACCGGTTTTATCATTAGATTTTATAAATTATTTAGGGTTAATGACCAATTTATTTTACCTGTTTTATAGGGAAATATTCGTGATAATATGAATTAAAGTTAGAATTATAGTCATTTAAAGGGGATTTTAAGGAATCTTATTAGTCTGAGGTAAATATATATCCTTTTAAGGATATTTATCGATAAAATACTAATCTTTAAAGATAGAGTTATTTCAATGAAATTTGATGCTTTTTAGATGATATTTGTAATAATACGAATTAAGGGTTGAAATATAGTCATTTAAGGGATTTTAAGGAATCTTATTAGTCTGAGGTGAATATATGATCTTTAACAAGTACTTATCGATAAGATACTAATCTTAAAATATAGAGATATTTCAGGGAAAATGATTCTTTTTAGATGATTTTATTAGAGAATTCGCTTGAATATACCAATTATTGTCATTTAAATGAATTTACTGGTTTGTTAGATGTTATCATTAGTTTTCTAGTCTCTCTTGGAATTTAATGATAATTATTTTTATTGTAGATTGCTGACTTTGATAATGGTAATGAATTTATACTGATTTTTTTTGAATATTTTGAGCAATCAGTCAATCAATTTGAGTACATATATTACTTTTAAAAAAATAATTAAAATTAATTTTATTTCAATTAATTTATTCAATCTAAATCAATTATCTATTAGATATTATTTATTAACTTAGTCGATTCATATTAACTTCAATGATCAGTATTTTCTTTTATTTACTGGATGATTAATGACTAGAATTCTTTCTTGTCCATTAATTAAATTTTTATGATATTTATTTTGAATAATTTAAATTTTTACAATTATTTAATCAATTTTTATCAAGTTATTGATGTCTTGAGTTCAATTAATTTTTCATCCAATTTTTCAAGTGATGAGTATTTTCTTGTTGGTTGGTTGTAAGTAGTTGGTTGACTTTTTAGATTTTGATAAGAAGATAGTGTATGTGATGAATATTTTGTATTTAATTGCTATTATTTTTATGTGTGGTTAGTTGATTGTTGGTACTAAGTTGTTGGTATCTTGTATTTGGTAGTTGGTACAGTGTTGTTTACTGATTGTTGTTATATAGTTGTAGGTTGATAATGTTTAGTACCTGGTTGTTGTCGGTTGTAAGTACTTGGTATCTAGTTGTTAGCTGGTTGTAGCTAGTTAATGGGTAGGTGGTGGTTGAGTGTTACCAATATCCTTACGACTAGTACCTTTACGACAAATACCCTTACGACCAGTACCCTTACGACCAGTACCCTTACGACCAGTACCCTTAGGGGGTCAAAACATCCTGTCGGATAAACTCAGAGTATATATAATAAAACTGATCAACAATAAGTATTTATTGAATGCGATTTTTACTTTGCAATAATAAGTCAGTAGTTATCATTTAAAAGAAGAATGTTTTGTAAATTAGAATTCATTAGTCTTTCATTGTAATTTAAATTATTTTGAATTTCACGTGGTGTTTTAAAGTGATTGAGTTGTGGTTTTTTGATGAAAATCAACATTTTTGTTAAATTTGAAAAGGTTTTTCTACTGATTGTAATTAAAATTATTAGAGAACCTGTATAAAAAAAAATTAATTTTAAAAAGCATTTCATAAAATACAATAAAGAATATTTAGTTGATTGTAAGTAGATAGTTGTAAGTATGAGGTTGTTTGAGAGTTAGTTAGTACGTGGTATCATGTTGAAAGTATTTGGTACTTATTTGTTAGCACCTAGTTAAAATTATTTAGTAACCGATTGTTGGTAACTGTTAAATTATTATTATAATTATTATTATTATTATTATTATTATTATTATTATTATTATTATTATTATTATTATTATTATTATTATTATTATTATTATTATTATTATTATTATTATTATTATTATTATTATTCCATTAAAATTTTCATTAAAAATTACATTTCTCAAAAAAGTTGGTGGTTATTCAATCTTTTGATAATAAATTTAAAAATCTTAGTTTAATTTACTTATTACATTACTTATTTAAAAATTATTACTTTAATTTACTTATTTAGCTTTATTTTAAAATTTTGAACCTTAATTTACTTGTAGGTACTTAGTAGTTGGTATTTGTTTGATAGCTGGTTGATATTACTTAGTAACTAGGTATGTTGTACTTGGTTGTTAGTACTTGGTAGGTGGTAGCTAGTTGGTTGTAGGTACTTAGTAGTTGGTTAATAATGCTTAGTACTTGGTTGTTGTTGGTTGTTAGTACATGGTAGCTAGTTGGTTGCATGTTTTTGGTTGTTAGTATCTAGTTGTAGGTACTTGGTATCAGGTAACTGATTGTTAGTACTTGGTAGGTGGTAGCTAGTTGGTTACATGTTTTTGGTTGTTAGTATCTAGTTGTTGCTTTTGGTTGTTAGTACTTGGTAGGTGGTGGTTAGTTGTTAGCTGGTTGTTGTGGGTTGTTAGTACTTGGTAGGTGGTTGTAGGTGCTTAGTAATTGGTAACTGGTTGTTAGTACTTGGTATCTAGTACCTAGTTAGCTGGTTGTAGCTAGTTAATGGGTAGGTGGTTGTAGGTACTTAGTATCAGGTAACTAGTTGTTGGTATCTAGTTGTAGGTATCTGGTTGATGTTGGTTGTAAGTAGTTGGTATGTGGTTGTAGGTACTAAGTTGTTGGTAATTAATGCTTAGTACCTGGTGGATGTTGGTTATATGTACTTGGTAGGTGGTTGTTAGTTGTTAGTAGTTGGTAATTAATGCTTAGTACCTGGTTGTTTTTGGTTGTTAGTATCTAGTTGTAGGTACTTGGTTGTTAGTAACTAGTTGTATGTACTTGGTATCTGGTTGTTAGTAGTTGGTATCAGGTAACTAGTTGTTAGTATCTAGTTGTAGGTATCTGGTTGATGTTGGTTGTTAGTAGTTGGTAGGTGGTTGTAGGTACTTAGTAGTTGGTTAATAATGCTTAGTACCTGGTTGATGTTGGTTGTTAGTACATGGTAGCTAGTTGGTTACATGTTTTTGGTTGTTAGTATCTAGTTGTAAGTACTTGGTAGCAGGTAACTAGTTGTTAGTAACTAGTTGTAGGTATCTGGTTGTTAATACACGTTCGTAATTTACGGGTACTTGGTATCTAGTTGTTAGTTGTTAGCTGGTTGTTGGTTGTTAGTACTTGGTAGTTGGTTGTTAGTACTTGGTAGGTAGTGGTTAGTTGTTAGCTGGTTGTTGTGGGTTGTTAGTAGTTGGTAACAGGTAACTGGTTGTTAGTAACTAGTTGTAGGTATCTGGTTGTAAATACATGTTGGTACTAAGTTGTTGGTTTGTTGTTGAATTATTATTAAAATTTGTCTTTGAAAAATATTTCATAAAAATTTCCATTAAAAATTATCTTAAAAATTTCCATCTAAAATTATCATTGAAAAATATTTCATAAAAATCTCCATTAAAAATTAACTTAAAAAATTATTCCATAAAAATTTCCATTAAAAATTACTTAAAAAATTATTTCATAAAAATTTCCATTAAAAAATTTCAATTCTCAAACACCATCAACTTTTTGTTAATAAATTTAAAAATCTTACTTTAATTTACTTTAATTTACTTATTTAAAATTTTTTACCATTGATTACTTAATTTTAAAATTTGGATCATTATTTACTTTAATTTAATATTTAGAACCATAATTTACTTTAATTTTAAAATTTGGACCATTATTTACTTTAATTGAAAAATCTGAGCCCATTAATTACTTTATTTCGAAAATATGAACCTTAATTTACTTATTTTGACCATAATTTACTTTAATTTAATTTTTTAGAACCATAATTTACTGTAATTTAATTTTTAGAACCATAATTTACTGTAATTCAAAAATTTGGACCATTATTTACTGTAATTTAATTTTTTAGAGCCATTATTTACTTTAATTGAAAAATCTGGACCATAATTTACTGTAATTCAAAAATTTTGACCATAATTTACTGTAATTTAATTTTTAGAACCAAAATTTACTTTAATTTAATTTTTTAGAACCATTATTTACTTTAATTGAAAAATCTGGACCATAATTTACTGTAATTCAAAAATTTTGACCATAATTTACTGTAATTTAATTTTTAGGACCATAATTTACTGTAATTCAAAAATTTGAGCCATAATTTACTGTAATTCAATTTTTAGGACCATTATTTACTTTAATTGAAAAATTTACCACGTTTTTTAGTGTAGACCACCTTTTTCTCAGGACCAAGGAGACTCACCTCACTATAGTCTGAAAAATCCTTGGCTTTTTTAGTGTAGACCACCTTTTTGTATTGAAAATATCCTGAGACTTTAAATTACCACTCTTTTTTAGTGGTAGTCGGATTTTTGTATTGAAAATCCTAGGACCATCGAGACCCCCTCACTATAGTGTGAAAATTCCATGCTTTTTTATTGGTAGTCGGATTTTTGTATTGAAAAAAATTTTTTGTATTGAAAATTCCAGGACCATCGAGACCCCCTCACTATAGTCTGATAAAAAAAAATTTGGACCAAAAATCCCTGAAAGCAAAAAATGTGAGTTGTCGNATATATATCATCAAAAATCTCAATTAATTTTTTTATAAGATGATTCAATAAGAAAGCCGTTACACAGATATATAAACATACAAATATAAAAGTGTTTTTATTGCTTGTTACTGTTGTGCGTGGTATTTTCTTTGCTTATAAGAAGACATTGTTTACGTTTACGACAGATTTATAGTAATTTGTGATTGGTCACTCATTGTGGGCAAGTATTTTTTTTGTCAGTGTTCCGCGTAAAAAATCATGTGAATGGTGTTCCGCGCTTTTATATTAATTGAGAACCACTGATCTACAACACTATTATATGCAATATTATTGAAATTGGCCGATATGATGTTCTAACTAAATTAAATTAATAAAATAAGGTTAGGAAATCAGTCAGGTACATTGGAAAGAAAATGAAATAAGCCAAAATATTATTTATTTACTTTAAATATCCTGTGTAATGCTAAAACAGAAGGGACCGGATTGCCTTCCATTCAAAAAGTGCGGCAGTGTAAAATGTAGATCAGAAAAATGAAGAATGAAATTAAGGAATTTTATGATTTGGAAAATAAAATATATCCCCATATTATTGTAATATTCTTTCTTTTATGCTTACAAAAATTTCCTTGAAAAATATTTAATTGAGTTCTCTCATTTGTTTCAAAAATATTTATGTAAATATGTGCTCAATTTTCTGAATTTCAAATTGTCAACTAACAAATTCTTAATAAAAGCAGATAAAAGGTGCAACCGAATGCGTCGTTATAACGCAAAACGTACTTTGGCACTTTGATATCGTAATCATTGCAAGAATTCATTCTTTATTTTCATTATAAATTTTTGCAAACGTATGCCTATCTATACGAGTTCACAACGAAAATCCTTCATTCCCGATGCCTATAAAAAAGTTTCGAGTTTGCAAAAGTTTTATAAAACAACTCCATATTATGAAAGAAGAAAATCTTCTCCATATATTCAAGTAAAAGTAAGCCAAATAATTCATAAATTTTTAAAATAATAATAATAATAATAATAATAATAATAATAATAATAATAATAATAATAATAATAATAATAATAATAATAATAATAATAATAATAATAATAATAATAATAATAATAATAATAATAATTATTATTATTATTATTATTATTATTGAAATTATTATTGAAGAAATTGTTTTTAATTTATAACAAAAAATCTTTTCCATTTATTTTGTCTTTAAAAATTTATATAAAAATGAAATCCTAATTAAAAATAAATTTGACTTTTAAAAACTTATTATTAAATGTTTGTTTAAATCATGAAAATCCTTGTATTTATCTGAATTTCATTAGCAGCATCCGGTACGTGGAAATGAAGTAATTGTTGAAGCATTTTGTTTTTATATAATTGCAATTGATATCGAATCCCAATTTATATTTAACAAGGAACAAATGTTTCATTTTTAAAATAAAAGCATAAAATAAAATCAGTGGACAATAATTAAGGGCGTCTTATTTCGTTCATTTGTATTCGATAATAAGTTACAAAATTTGTTAGGATAAATAAATAAAACACGTAAATACAGCAAGATTATTTTTTTTCAAAACAAAAAATAATTTCCATTTAATTTTAAAAATTTCATAAAAGTTCTAACAATTTACAGTAAAACGTATAAATTCTGGCAGAAAGGCCGCAAATTCAGGTCCAATATGAAAAATATACAATTACTTGAAATAAAGACAAAAATTATGGGCATTTACTATAAAATAAACAAAAATTATTTGGTTAAAAAATAACATACAAACAAAGAGGGATGTAAATTATTCTGCGAATCGCATTTTTTGGGCATTTTTAATAAGACATTCTATGGGCTTTATTATATTCCACCTTTCCATGATCAGCAGAAAGGTGCAATTTAAATTATAATTTATTTTATAAAATTCCCATTTAAAACAATCTTTAGAAATTTTTAAAAATCATAATAGCCTACAATTACGAAAAATATAGAAGAAAAGCATCGAAAAATGTAATAGGAGTTATTAAATTTAAAGTTAAATGTTTTTAAGCTATTTATAAATTGAATAGAAAAAGATTGAAGTAATTTTCTCCACATTCCACGATTTCGATTAATTTCATAAAAAATTAATCCCAAAATCCGCAGGGAACAAATTCATTAAAATATTTTGTTGATAACATCCATTATCAAATACTTATATTTATTAAATTCAAAAACAATGCAATTTATTTGCAATATTTAAACAAATCGTCACGAGGATTTTATTCAACGTCAAGTAATATAAGCATAAGAGATTTGCAATCACATCAATATAACATACATTCATTTACTTTTTTATATTATTGTAACATTTATTCGTTCGTATTTTTATCATTTATTCAATTAAATAAATATAATTAAAACAGATCTTCAAAAGATTAATTTTTGACCCGACGTTCACGTAACTTCATTATTCTTTATTCCATTTCCTCCATAAGGTTTCGTCCTTGCTCTTGAAAAATTCATCCCCCTGAATTTTGATGTCATCCAAAGACTTGTAATTTTGGAGATTAACTTGAAAAATCTCATAAAAACTCCATCGGTTTTGTACAGTAGTTACAATCCTATGGAGTTTCGCGTTTTCATGGCAAAACACTATTTTTACCATATTAACCAACCATGATCATTTTTGGGTAAGAGCTGTCTTCAAATTAACAAGGTGTTCACAGTTCTTAGTACAATGTATAGTCTGATTAATTTATTAGCTACTCGTAATAAACCACACCCTTGAAGTCCAACAATAGCATTACTTTCCGAGAATGAAGGTTTACCTTTGACAATGTCTACAGGGCACAATATTGTTATACATGATCTAATTTTCATCTCCACTGATCATATTTTGCAGAAAGGTTGTGTTCTGTTTCGTTCACTAATTTCATGCGCAACCCAAACATCAGCTCGATTGACGTATCCTTCTGCGCGGATGTGTAGTTCAACGGTTATATGGACACTCTTACAACGTCAGCAACTTTTGGCAAGGTAAAGTGTTGGGGTTTTGGTCTCCTACAGCAATTATTGCGCCCACTTAAAAATCCCCATTAAAAAACCGTGCGAATCATTTTTTCACAACGGTAACTGTTGATGCTTCATAAATATTGCATATCTTATTGGCCGTTTTTGTAGAATTTTTATAATAAAATAATAATAAAAATAAAAATAATAATAATAATAATAATAATAATAATAATAATAATAATAATAATAATAATAATAATAATAATAATAATAATAATAATAATAATAATAATAATAATAATAATAATAATAATAATAATAATAATAATAATAATAATAATAATGGTAATGATAATATTTATTAAAAAACTTGACTATGAATCAGTAAATATATCGATCACCTGAAAAAGGCAGTGCCGAAAATTCGTTAATATCGAAAACACATCGATATCTTTACTGATTCATAGTCAAGCTTTTTAATAAATAAAATGTCAATTGAAAAGAAATCAGTGGTGAAAATTGAAAAAAGTTCTTATAATAATAAAATAATAATAATAATAATAATAATAATAATAATAATAATAATAATAATAATAATAATAATAAAAATATTAATAAAAACAATAATAAAAGTACTTTTATTATCATTATTATTATTGTTATTATAGCAATGATAATGAAGATGTCAATTAATTAAATGATTAAAGTAAAATATTTTTTACAAAGTCGAATTAAAATTTTAATTATTAAAATTTAATCAAAGGAAGATTTCATTATCTGATAATTCTTGTATTTGGAGAAATTCAAAAGACCGGAAAAGACCCCCAAATTAATTAGGTTTATAAATCAATTAAATTATTTAATGAATTAAAATAAATTCTTGTTTGTTTGAATGCATAAAAAGATTTTGTAGAGGATTTCGTTTGAAAAATTCTTTATAACATTTTATGTTAATTATATTATTTATTTGAGATATTCGTGGCTTTTGTCGAATTTGCGTTTGATAAGCGTTAATTGTGAGTTTATGGCGCAATAATTTCGGATTTTGAAGCGGGAAACGCAAGGGCCCAGTGAAATTGGTTGAATGAATGATATAATCTCTTTTAGATTCTTGTCAGTATTCGTATTTGTTATTGTAGCTATTCTATCACTGCACAAATGCTTTATACCAATTCCAAATTGAATCTGTTATAAGAACATAATTTGAAGGTTATATTGATTTTTGTGGAATTATTAAATTGTAAGTAACTGACCAATTATAAAGTTTTATTTAATCAGTTATAAGTAAGTAAGAAGAGTGTCAATACATTTGTTTTCATTTATTTTACACTTGGTTCTGATTGGATGTCATTGGCCTGCATTTATCCATACATCGAGGACTTTACTCATTTTTCCGCTTATATGAGATTCAATTTTCAAATGATGTTATGCATTAACTCTCCAATTTGCTATTTACTTTCAATCCGAAAATCCATGTTGACAACAGCGTGATCAAATAAAAACAAAGAAAAAAAAGTTAAAGAATATAACGGAAATATGACACAATAATAATAAAAGCGAAATTAAGTGAAACATTTTGAAAGTGTGGCAAAGATTACAAACTGCATTTTAAAAATCCAAATTTCTGACATAGAAAGTACCAAAATGGTGGTCTGTATTTGAGATAATTGTAACTTATCAATATTAACAATAAATATAAAAATTACATTAAAAATAAAGGTAAATTTGTTTTAATGATGCTTCAGAATGTCAACGAAAACAAGTTAGAATTTGCCAGCGACTCTCTCTTGCAGAAAAGGAAATCTAAGATCTCATTGTCAAAAGTGAAAAGAATGAAATGCTTTATTCGACGATATTCAAAATCAACAAGACTCTCGTCAAGTAAGTCAAACAATGAATTGGAGAAACCAAAACAGCTATCAGACCGATTTTCACAACTACGACACTTTTGGAGTAAAGAAAGATCCAAACCAAAACCGGAGCCAACAATTCCAAGAAGACGTAAAATTATTTGTCATACATTTATTGAAAACCTCGAATAGAAAGTGAAAGAAAACATGTCTCAAATACACCGACCTCAAAACCTACTCGTTTTACCTTTTCACATAGACACACGAGTATGTTTTTACTAATTAATATATTATTATTATTATCATTATTATTAATATT
The DNA here is from genome assembly GCA_959609185.1 of Schmidtea polychroa. NCBI lineage: Eukaryota > Metazoa > Platyhelminthes > Tricladida > Dugesiidae > Schmidtea > Schmidtea polychroa. Next base: position 16,776 of record CAUHTR010000481.1, on the reverse strand, counting down.
ATCATTACTTATTGCCAAATTAATTTAATTTAATTAATATAATTACATCTTATATATAAAACTCTAAATATGTTTGTTTGTCATCTTTCGCTATTCTCATAGCCCAAACCGCTGCAGCAAGATAGTTGAAAATTTACAACGACGTACCTTTGATGCCAAAGCTGCAAACTACAAAGAGATTATAAAGTACAACATTTATTTAAATAGTGCAAATTTGACATAACAAATGCCATATAGTTTTTTTGCTTGCTCATTGTCAATTATTTTCATGGACTACTGTTTTTGAAAACATTGAATTCACTGTCATTAACGTATAAAATCATAATTATAAATAATGTGATAATAAAAGTCTTGTCTGAGAGATAATTGGTGAATAAATAATATCTGAATGGTATTATAATGCATGCTTGAATTTCATTGGATACTTGTTTAAGTATGATTGGTGGCACACCAATGGCGTTCTCGATCGGTAAGATCTGAGAATTTAGTTTGCATTTAAATAAAAAAATTTTGCAATGGAATAAATTTTGTTATCAGCTTAATAATTACTCTTAATAATATTCAGGTTTTAAACACGGTTCAAATATCACCAACCTTTCAAATGAGGATAATTTAGTAATGATTTGCCAGCTGTTACTTATACGAACTATAACACCAAAAAGAAAAGAAATTTCGGATTTATCGGAGCAATTTGATATGAAAATAGATGAAAACTTTTTTGAATATTATCCTTACATGTTCAAATATCTCTATGAGAGAGAGGAAGCAATAAAGTTCAACAAAAATTACTTAGCTCTGAATGGATTTGAAGAAAACTTCCGATCTACTTTAATGGATTGGCTGATAAAGGTTGTCAAAATGGGTTTGTTTGATTCTAAATGTTATCCCAACATGCTCATGTGAGCAAAATCTTTTGAAATAATTTTCTGATTAATAATTGACATAGCTATTTGTAGGTTCAATTATATTCGAAAATGACCACCGAAACTCTACAGGTCGGAGTGGTGCTTATTGACATGTTCACGTCCATTGCGCTTATTAAAAAGTCCTTCTATCAGCTCGTTGGTATTGCGGGAATGTTAATAGCCTGTAAAATTGTGCAAAGGTTTCATCCAAGAATCAAGGAGTTTTGTTATCTTACTGAAGACTGCTATAAACCTGGACATGTGGTACAAATGGAAAGGATAATGCTGGAAAAATTGAACTTCTTTGTCAATGTTCCTATTCCAAATCACTTTTGTCATCGCGGTTTATTAGCTTGTGTTGAAATTATTGACACGAATTTAGTAAGATTTTTACGTAATCATTTTCCTTAAAATAAAAGGCATTCAACAATTAATATTTTATAAATATTCTCCCACTGTAGCTAAGAGCCCTTATGGTTGTGTTTTTACTCCCAAGGCACTTTTTTATTTTTGGAAGTAGCTGTTAAATTTTTAGAAATCCTTAAAGATCAAGTCGATTCTTAGAATATGTGAAAATTGCTTTTAATTTCAAACTTTACTTACAATATGCCCCATAGTTGAGACTTCATAACTACAGTGAGGAAAAAAAGTATGGAAACATGTGATAGAAATTTGTTTCTTTTTGAACCATTTTGTTCTATTAGGATCCTCTCCTTTCATATACCAACACAGTTTTATGTGGGCTTTCAAATGGTATTATTTGTGAATTAATGTTGGAAGAAAGAAAATTGACATTGCGAAGGCTTTTGTAATGCAGCGCAGTACTGTGACTAAAGTTATCAAAAAATACCAAAACTGTGGAAGTGTTCAAGATGCAAAAATGTGGGAGACCTCGCAAAGCAAATAAACGCATGGATCGAACTATCGTGAAAGAGACCAAGAAAAACCCATTCATAACTACTAGTCATTCAAGACAACTTGAACCTCCATCACTTGAGCAAGCACACTGATGAGCGTTGGACTTCATGCACACAACCCTGCTAAAAAGGCATATGTTTCTGTTAAAAATCGTCGCGAAAGAATTGCCTTTACCAATGGTCTACATTAGCAAGGGTCTACTGTACTTTGGTCTGATGAATCAAAGTTCAACCTTTTAAGTTCCGATGGCCCATGTAAATTTTTATGCCTAAATCGATAAAAGTACAATCCTCTGTACCAAAAACCAACTGTCAGGCACGGAGGTGGCAATGTTGTCGTTTGGGGAGCTTTCTCAAGATCTGGAACCGGTCCACTAACACATATCACCGGCATCATGGACAGATTTGTGTACCGTTACATCCTTGAAAAGGCAATATTGCCATATGTCATGGTAAGAATGCCTCATAAATGGAGATTTCAACAGGACAACGATCCTATACCATACCCTGTCGAATCTTTGTTTCATGATACAGCAAGTCATTCTGTGTACTTTTACTTCCATTTCTCAAATTCTTCAATTATTTGACAGTGTTTCAGCCGATTTCGGCCTCGCGTCTGTGTGCGCGTCATTATTAAAATTGTTTTTCGTGTTGGTGTGCGCACACAGAAGCGGAATATGTGCCTTTTAAGCTGGAATTGGTATGTATGTTTTATTGTGAATTGTCAAATTGATTATTTTAATTCTGGAGTTTCTGGTTAAAAACGTTTTATTTGGTTTGAAAGAACGTTGTGTTGGAAGGAATTTTGAATTTAAAAATTAAAAAAGAATAACTGAACAATTGACTGAGGGGATCACTTAGTAGTCATGACTTAGTCATGACTTTGAGTGTCTGTAAATATGCCATCCAATAAGATGGACATACTGATTGGATTATCTGTGTTCGATTTTCTCCAACTTCTGAAAACCCAAGCATTGTAAGTTGTGGTTGGGATAAAGTTGTTAAATTTCGGAATCTATCAAACTGCGAGTTAAGAACTAACCATTTTGGACATAATGGATATTTAAACACTGTTGCTGATTCACCAGATGGTTCATTGTACGCTAGTGGTGGAAAAGACGGACAAGCAATGTTATGGGTTTTATCTGAAGGAAGACATTTAAACACTTTAGAAATAAAGTTTCGGTTGGAGATTTGAAAGCTGAAGTTATTGATAATAAATCAAAAGAAACTGCGGAAGTCACTTGCTTATCATGGTCAAAAGATGGTCAAACTCGAGCTCATGTTTTGTTGACTTATGAACAAAGGATTATTGATCAAAATAAAAACTGGCTTGTTATGATTCCTTTTGACTTGATACAGACAGTAAAGACATTGTACTTGCATATGCCATGAATTACAATGATTGAAACAAATATGGTAGGAGGGCAAATGAAGCTGCCTCAACCGGACATTAGTTAAGGAAAGCTCCCCCTTCTCTTAATGATTATTGGAGTAATCATTGTTTATGTTACGTAATATATTAAACTAGCAAAACACATTTTTATTACGATGAGTTTATGTATTGGCATGTAATTTTCTTTTGGAAGCCTTTTTCATAAGCAAACAATTATCGTTCAACAGCCTTTTATGACAAGGGTTCAGCTTAGTTAGTGAAGAAATAAGGCTCTCTGTATGGCAGGACTGATATTTATAAATACATTCAAACTTTATCAAATGTTATTATTTGTTAATAATTAATAATTTACAATTTATCTGAATTTTGATTGGTTATTAATTTAGTAATTATATATTTCATTTTCTTTGATTGGGTAATTAAACCTTTATCTTACTCATTAGTAAATGAATCTCCTTGACGAGATTTTTCAATCTGAAGAATTATTAAATTATATTCCAAAAGTAATTTTCTCATTGTTCCCTCACCAAATCATTTTATTTATCAATTTATGAGTAGTTAAAAATAATTAACTATAACTTTTGATTCTCCTCTATCTATCATCATTTTTCAAATGTTTTAAAAAGTTATGGAATGAGATACACTTTAATCTATAGAAATCGAAAAAGTTGTAAAGAAATTAAATACTGCACACAAACACAACACATACTAAATAAACATGCAAATTTTTGACTTATAGAAACGCGTCACTGAAATTCGTTTCTATGTACAAAAAATTACAAAAACATAAAATAACCCCTCATTATAGTGTGATTTAGAAATAAATACCTTGTATCTTTCTGCAACAACTGGAGGGGGGGGGTAAGGGGTGCACCGGATGTTCAGGGAGCTATTATCTACCTACTTTTGTTTGGAAATGAAAATGATTGTATCATATATATATTATCTATTATTAGAATTATTATTATTTAGTAAAAAATTATTTTAATGAATTAATTTGTTTAAATGTTCACTTATTTATACAGAAATTATAAGAAGCGTATAAATTTTGTTGATTGCTTTTTTTATATTTTTTTCATCTTTTCCACAAAAATTAACTTTCTGTTTATTTACTGTTTTCTGGAAATTATTTAGTTCTTAATGACATTATCTGGACAATTTAATGAAATTAACAGGGGGCCTAGGGTATATTTAATTAAAACCTATTATGCATTTAAACAAATTTAGAAATAAATCCCAAAACAGCAATTGTCATGTGATTTCTCCTTATATTGAATAAGCTCTTTTTAACTGAAATATTTACTAAACGCAGTTGTTTACATAGTTTTGCAATTACAAATTTTGCCTGAATTTCATTTGCACTTTTCATATTAGTCTGTTTCTTACTCTACATTTTATACAGTCAGGTCCTTAGTGGGACAATATGTAATTTTATCCCCAGGAATTTATAGGACCCAAGAAATTTCATGACTCATTTATGCAGTGTCCGTTCTGTGACCGTTAGACTAGCTATATAATCAGAACCTAGATAGATAGAATGTGAAAGACAAATATTTGAGAATCTTTTTCACCAACAGGGTTTCAGACGTGTCATAAATAAATAGCTGTAAAATTAAACTGATATTTAATATAACTATTTAGAACATATGCTTGAATTTAACTGATTTAGTACTTTCTTCTTTTAATAATATAAATTTCTTTTTACATAGTAAAATAGCATTTCTTTTCCTGTAAAATATACCGATTCTGCACGAGCATTTCAATTTCAATGGTCAAATAACTAGCATAATTTTTGTAACGTTTGATACACCAGAAACCGCTGAGAAACGCTTCCTATAATATATGAAAAAGAATCAATAATTTTATGTTATACAAACATACAAACTCACTTTGATTTCACGATGATGTTCTCATTGATAGTGCAATGAGATACGCTTTAATCTATAGAAATCGATAAATTGGTAGAAAAATTATATACTGCACACAAACACAACACATACTAAAAATACAGGCAAACTTTTGATATGTAGAAACGCGTCAGTGAGATACGTTTCTATAATAATTTTATTTTAGACAATTTTCAGAAAAAAAAAGATTGCTGAAAATATTTTGAAATCTATTTGAAGAATCTACGTTAAGGTGTCATGAAAATGATGAAATATTACTGAGGAATTTATATTTAAGTTAAAATTAAGTTACAAAAAATCTGAAAAATTACTTTATTCATACTCGGCGATTTTTCCCGAAATGTTTTGGAAAATTAAATATTTTTGGCAATTACTTTCTTTAATTAATTATAATTCAAAATTTTTCTATCCTACAATAAATTGAAATAACTCCAAAATAAATTTCATGCACAAAATCCTAAAAAATACTGAAAAGAAAATAAAAATAAATTAAAATATAAATGCTGAATAAAAGCAATATTTAAGAACTTGAATAATCTATATCTATTTAAAGTTAATATTTATTCCTTAAAAATTACTTAAAATTTTAAAACTTAGTTGAAAGCCATTTCTAAAATGGCTAAAATAAATTACATAAAATAAAATTCATTTTCTGATAAATGGTGAGTCACGAATAATTGGTGTACACGTCAACCACCATTATAGGCATGATATCTCAGCGGTTTCTGGTTTAGGCATAAGTCTTTGTGTATTTCTGTATGTATTTTTGTGAGCATATGAGATTATTTGTATACACCAAACACCAGTGAGATACATTCTCTATAGTGGGGGTTGGCGTGTAGAGCAATTGCTCACTCACCAATTTAATGAATTTCTCATCAATTTCTCATGGATTTCTCATCATATTTTGGAAATTTATTTAGCCATTTTACAAATGGCTTTCAGGTAAGATGTTAAATTTTAAGTAAATTTTAAGACTTGAATTTTGATCCATATAGATAGAGATCATTATCTCGTGTTCTTAAATATTACTTTTAATCAAAAGTATAATTATAAATTATTTTTAATTAATTTTCAGGGTTTTTTTGGAATTTTATGACATTTATTTTTAAGTATTTTGGAATTATTTCGAAAAATGTGAGTCAGATATATTTTTAATTATAATTAAATAAATCAATTACCAAAAATATGTATTTTTCTAAAACATTTTGGGAAAACGCGCCGAAATAATAAAATGATATTTTTAATTTTTGTAATTTTTTTTCTGAGCTCAATATGGAGGGCTTCTTTCAGGAAAGCAAATATGGATTGAAAAGACATTGAATCAAATTCATCTACTCTTGATATTTTCATTAAAAATATATTTTTAAAAATTTTCAGCCATCTTTTTTTGTAAAAATTGGATAAAATAAAGTTACTATAGAAACGTATCTCAGCGTTACATTTCTACGAATCAAAATTTTGATTGTGTTTTTTAGTATGTGTTGCACTTGTATGTAGTTTTTAATTTTTCTTCCACTTTTCAGATTTCTATAGTATAAGGTGTATCTCACTGAGCTATAAATGAGAACATCACTGTTAAATCAAAGTAAGTATGTATGTTTCTATAATGTAAGATTATTGAATTTTTCCTATATTATAGGAAACAGTTCTCAGTGGTGTTTGGTGGTGTCACACTGGTGTGTATGTGTCTGAGAGTATTCGCGTGTATATTTTGTATGTCAGTGTGTATGTGTGTTCATAATAAGATATATATTTGGATAATGTCTTTCAAACGCATTTAATTAAAAAAAGCCATGAATGGACCTTCTCTACATCTGAGATGCGCCTGAAATTTTACATAGGAGAAACTTAAGAGAATGATAGGAAATTGAATATTAATTGGTCAATTTATGCTTGTAAATCATTTTAATGCTTTATAATTTGAATTTTTTTAGATGGAGGTATTCTGCAATTTCATGTTCGACCTAATAATTCTTCACCCAGCAAGTCCAGGAATAAGGTCGTCATGTAAATCTGCAGCAGCAATTTTTATGGGTAGGTTTATATTCTACACCGAATATCCATCTTGGAGCAAGATCTTACAACATTATACATTGTACAGTGTTGCCCAATTGAAGGAATGCGTTTTGATCTACATGGAAATGCTTATCAACATTTTTATATCTACGAAATATACATTTAAAGTAACCTGAATATTACATTAATAGAGAACATATAACGATTGATTGCAGGCCGTCAAAGAAAAGTATTCCTTGAATGTGAAAAAATCCATTGCGAAGAATGAGAAGCTCCTAAACTTTATAGCAGACCTCAATTCCAAACAAAGAATTATTAACTACTTCGAAAAGTAAATCGAAAGTTGAAATGTGAAGCATCGAAAACATTTTCACGGTTCAACCAACCACAGCGTAAAGGTGAGCACTCACACTTTGTGCATCATCAAATATGTTAATGGTGAAGTGTGAATTTATGCAATATAATTCCTTTCAGTTTATGTTTATTCATTTTTATGATGATGAAAAAGGTCTAAGTGGTAGGACAAAGTTCCATGTGAATTCATTTCTGTCAAGTTAACACGAGTCCAAGGGTATAAAATTCAGTTACATTCAGTTTACGCCCATTCCTTTAATGAAAACTGCACACTGTAAGCTATCTGCCACATCAGTACTCTCATCAAGAGCGATCAAATATGCTTCAAAATCTTTAGACTTTAAAAGCAATTTTTTTCACATTATCTGCTAAATCTGCAAACCTGTTAGCACCTGGATTGGCCTTCAAAATGTTTCTTTTTATCAGGAATTAAAATTTCGATGGCAAACAATGAAAGGGACTCTCTGTGAAAGGTCGCGATGATTTAGTTACTATATTGCTTAGCTCAAAATTTGTTTTTACACAATTTTCAACAAACTTGCTTACGTAAGAAAATAAGTTTCGTTGCTTAGGAATTCATATCTTAGGTTGATTAACTTTTTCATTGCTGAGTTTTTCAGTAAATTTATCATATTTTTCACGGTGCATGGTGTTGTAATGATGGTGAAGGTTGAACTCCTTTATTACTGCGATTGTCTGTTGACATGTAAGACACTGAATATATATTCTCTCACTTTTCTTGGAAACCTCTTTTTTCATCAACTAGTGTTTTTTTTAAGATAGTGAAGTCATTTTTTGATGAGTTAAAAAATTTAAATATGAAAATTATTATGCTGTCTTTTAAAATAAAAATAATTTGAGGTTATGTTTTAATTTGTTAGCCAATTGCGATTTTAATTGTTAGATAAGTTTGGTTAAATTATAATATCTGTGGGGTTCATTGAGGGCCTCAAAATACAACGATGCGGGCCGCGTGTTTGAGACCCCGAGTTTAAAATATGGATAATAAGGGATCCAGATAAGGTATGTAAAGGTCTATTTGGAGGTACTCTTCATTAGATCCTCATTGTTTTGATAGTTGATAAAACAAATCTCTAAGTAATTGGAAATTAAATTTAATAATAATTAATAAGTAATTAATTTTAGAGATAAAAATGTCAATTTTTAATTTTTTTTAAATTTAAAATTTCTTTTAAAATAATTGTATTTCAACTAGTGAAATTAAATAAATATTATTTAGTATTATGAAAAATATATTAATTGGGTTTACAACATAGACTACATCTGTCTAACAAACGATGAAGAAGATTTTAATCGAATACACTTTTTATTGTATCTATATTTTTTTTGTTGTGACTTTTATCGTATCGTTTTATGTGTTTGTTAGTAACCAGATGTTGGTAATTGGTTGTTGGTACACATAATTCCAGATGTTAAAAATCCCTATAATACACGTTGGTGTGTTCATCAGTGGATGACTCACCATTTATGAGAATGTGAAGTTATTTACTTCATTTCATTTATTCAATTTTACAAATAAGTTTTTTTTAATTTAAGTAACTTTTAAGGTTTGAATTTTGATTTTATAAAATTATGAGATCAATATTCAAGCTTTTAAATGTTACTTGTAGTCAACATTTTGATTATAAATTATTTTTAAGTAATTTTCAGGGTTTTTTAGGATTTTTATGATTATGAATTTATTTGGAATTATTTCGATAAAATGTAAGTTAGATTAATATTTTTAACTATGAATAAATAAATCACCAAAAACATTTATTTTTTTAAGACATTTAAAAAAGAAGCGGAGTAGTTTTTTAAGTTTGTGTAATTTTCTTTCTCTAGCTCATTGATATGACGAATTTTGTCATTTTATGTAATTCTATGATTTTCGAATTTTTTTCCAGAGAAATATCTAAAAAAAGAAATATTAACTTCAAATATAAGTAGATGGATTGGAGCCCGCCAGACCAGGAGCCCGCCAGACCACATATACCCCCCCCCGGGAAAAAAAAATTTTTTTTTTTAAATTAATTGGTCCAGCGGGCTCACACTTTTTTTCATCCCAAAAATTAATGTTGCCGCCAACGGATTTTATTGATGGATACCTCATCTTAAAGCCCAGTGCAAGCTCTATCTATTGATATATAAATATTATTATTATCATTATTATTGACAAAGTTATTAACGTTTTCCCGAGACCATTTTCAAGGTCATTTATTTTTTCAAGGTCATTTATTTTTTTCAAGGTCATTAATTTTTTTCAAGGTCATTTATTTTTTTTCAAGGTCATTAATTTTTTCAAGGTCATTTATTTTTTCATGGTCATTTATTTTTTCAAGGTCATATTTTAAAATTTTAATGAACAGAGTTCCCGCCAACAAATATTATTCAACGATAGCTTATTTTAAAGCCCGATCCAAGACCTTTCGATTGAGCCATAGAAAGTATCATCATCATTAATATTGACAAAGTTATTAACATTTTACCAAAAATCATTTTCAAGGTCATATAATTATTAAGTGGTCCAGCGGTGACTAGGTTTTCGTTTGCCTAAAAGTTATCGTTCCCATCATTTTATTTCATCGATCGATAGCTTAATTTGAAGCTTAGTGCAGGATCTATCTACTGATGTATAAAAATTATCATCATCATTATTATTGGCAAAATTATTAACGTTTTCCCGAGACCATTTTCAAGGTCATTTATTTTTTCAAAATATTATTTTTTCAAGGTCATTTATTTTTTCAAGGTCATTTATTTTTTTCAAGGTCATTTATTTTTTCAAGGTCATTTATTTTTTCAAGGTCATATTTTAAAATTTAAATGTACAGAGTTCCCGCCAACAAAAATTGTTCATCGATAGTTCTTTTTAAAGCCCAATCCAAGACCTTTCGAATGAGCCATATATTATTATTATTATTATTCTTATTATTATTAATATATATATACTCCTAGTCTATCCGACAAAATATTCTGTCCCCCTAAGGGTAATGCTCACAAGGGTACTGATCACCAGGGTACTGCTCACACTCAACAACGCGCAAGGGTACAATGATATTATTAAACAATGTAATAAAACACATATTTTCTAAATTTATTATTATTATTATATATTTGCATGCTGACTGCAACATACACAAAAACATACCATATTACTTTTTCCATCATTAGATACTTAGAGTTTAATTACCGATATTATAAATGTAACTAATGATGAAAAAAGTAATGAAAACTATAACGAGTTTTCAATAATATAAAATAGAACGCTAAAATAAATTATTAAAAAGATTTATTCATCACTTAATAAAACATCGTCATCATACATACATAAAAACATACCATATTACTTTTTCCATCATTAGATACTTATAGAGTTTAATTACCAATATTATAAAATGTAACTAATGATGAAAAAAGTAATGAAAACTATAACGAGTTTTCGAAAATAAAAATTATCTACATAATAAAATAGGACGCAAAATAATGTTTTAAAAGATTTATTAATCGTTGTTTGCCATTTTTAAAACTTTTTCCAGATTCTTGATGTTTTCGTCGTACATCTTTCTCTCATTCTCGAGTTTTTTGTTCTTTCCGGCTAGCACTATGTTCCTCTGCTCTAGTGCTCCTTTATAGCCGTTGTTGTCTCGCTCCAGGTCTGCTACCTTGTTTACTAACTCCACGATCCTTCCTGACTGTTGTAGGATCATTTCCTCCATGGCAGCGTTTTCTCGTTCCTTTATTGATATTTTCATTGCCAGGTGCCTCTCGAATTCCTTGGCATTGGTCTGCCATGTTTGACTGCGGGCGACGATTTTTCTGAGCCTTCTCAGCTCTTCTCTTTGATCTAAATTTTCCTCCCATTTTCCTTGTTTGCCTTCATATTCCAGTCGCTGTGGTAATTCTCTCATTTCCTTCTTTATCTCTCTGTTCTGTCGCTTCCATTTCCTGGCTTCTGCCAATAGTTGGTTGGTTTTCCTCTTCTCCTTTTGTTTTTCTATTTCTCGTTTTTTATTTTCGTCGGTTAACCTTTTCCTCGACTCCTGCACTAGTTGTTTCAAGTAGTGACCGTGTGCCTCCTGTCGAATGCTTTCCAATGCCGACCAATTGGCAGCTCTTTTACAGGCCTCTGTCTCTGCTCTTAGATTCTGCACCAACCACTGGAATTGATGGTTCTCCCATTCTCTTGCTTCCTCAATATAATTCAGGGCCCGATTCGCTAGTTGTAACATTACTTTGGCCCATTTTTCTTTATGTATTTTTGTTTCATTGTTTGGGGCTTCAGTTCTTTCTTGTGTCATTTTATCTAAATAATGATATTATTAACTTGACGTAGCATATTTTACATTATTTATGGCTTATAATTTGTTATTGATGGATTGATTTAGCATTTTTCGCTTAAGTTTATCATTATTATATTTGGGGTGTTTCTACACTGATAAAATATATAAATTATAATATCATTCATAATTATCTCATAGCAAAAGTTATCGTTCCCATTATCCGAATTTATTAATCGATAGCTTAATTTGAAGCTTAGTGCAAGACCTTTCGATTGAGCCATAGAAGGTATCCTTATCATTAATAATGACAAAGTTATTAACATTTTACCAAAAATCATTTTCAAGGTCATATAATTATTATTTTCAAAAATATTATTAAGTGGTCTGGCGGTGACCAGGTTAATTGGTCCAGCGGGCTCACACTTTTTTTCATCCCAAAAATTAATGTTGCCGCCAACGGATTTTATTGATGGATACCTCATCTTAAAGCCCAGTGCCAGACCATTAAGATGTGCTATAGGTATCTTATATATCTTTAATAGTTTTAATGTTATTAACATTTGATGACCACCATCTTTTCAAAGTTAAATTATTATTATTTTTCAAAATATTATAAAGTGGTCCAGAGGGCTCACACTTTTTTTCATCCCAAAATTAATGTTCCCGCCAACGGATTATATTGATGGATAGCTCATTTTAAAGCCCAGTGCAAGCTCTATCTATTGATATATAAATATTATTATTATCATTATTATAGACAAAATTATTAACGTTTTCCCGAGACCATTTTCAAGGTCATTTGTCTATTTTTTCAAAATATTATTTTTTCAAGGTCATATTATTATTTTTCAAGGTCATTTATTTTTCAAGGTCATGTATTTTTTCAAGGTCGCGTGACTCATCCAAGGTCATTCCCAAGGTCATATGACTCATCGTAATGACTCATCAAGGACATATTATTATTTTATTATTATTATTCAAAATATTATTAAGTGGTCTTGCGGGCTCCTGGTTTTTTGTTTGCCCAAAAGTTATCGTTCCCATTATCCTAATTTATTAATCGATAGCTTAATTTGAAGCTTAGTGCAAGACCTTTCGAATGAGCTATTGAAGGTATCATCATCATTAATAATGACAAAGTTATTAACATTTTACCAAAAATCATTTTCAAGGTCATATAATTATTCAAAATATTATTAAGTGGTCTTGCGGGCTCCTGGTTTTCGTTTGCCCAAAGGTTATCGTTCCCATTATCCGAATTTATTAATTGATAGGTTAATTTGAAGCTTAGTGCAAGATCTATCTAATGATATATAAATATTATTAATATCATTATTATTGGCAAAATTATTAACGTTTTCCCGAGACTATTTTCAAGGTCATATAATTATTATTTTCAAAAATATTATTAGGTGGTCTGGCGGTGACCAGGTTTTCGTTTGCCCAAACGTTATCGTTCCCATCATTTTATTTCATCGATCGATAGCTTAATTTAAGGCTTAGTGCAAGATCTATCTAATGATATATAAATATTATTAATATCATTATTATTGACAAAGTTATTAATGTTTTCCCGAGACCATTTTCAAGGTCATTTATTTTTTCAAAATATTATTTTTTCAAGGTCATTTATTTTTTCAAGGTCATTTATTTTTTCAAGGTCACTTAATTTTTCAAGGTCATTTATTTTTTCAAGGTCATTTATTTTTTCAAGGTCACTTAATTTTTCAAGGTCATTTATTTTTTCAAGGTCATTTATTATTTTCAAGGTCAAGGTCATTTATTTTTTCAAGGTCATATTTTAAAATTTAAATTTACAGAGTTCTCATTATCCGAATTTATTAATCGATAGTTTAATTTGACGCCCAATCCAAGACCTTTCGAATGAGCCATTGCAAGTATCATCATCATTAATATTGACAAAGTAATTAACATTTTACCAAAAATCATTTTCAAGGTCATATAATTATTCAAATCATTATTAAGTGTCGCGGGGAGCTCATGGTTTTCGTTTGCCCAAAAGTTATCGTTCCCATTATCCGAATTTATTAATCGATGGTTTAATGTAAAGCTTAGTGCAAGACCTTTCGAATGAGCTATAGAAGGTATCATCATCATTAATATTGGCATAGTTATTAACGTTTTCCCGAGACCATTTTCAAGGTCATTTGACTATTATTATTTTTCAAAATATTATTATTTTCAAGGTCATTTATTTTTTCAAAATATTATTTTTTCAAGGTCATTCTTAGAAAATATATGAAAAAAAAAAACTTATTTAGTCAAATTATCATTACAAAGTCATCATCAAATTTATCCTATCACTTGATTATTGTAAAAACTCAAATTATTATCCTCATGAAAATAATTTTTATTTTAAAAACAAGTCAATAAAATATAGCAAATTCTTAAATATTCTTTCAATTAACATGAAATTCACAAAAATTATAGTAATTCACTTGAATATTCACTAAATCCCACTAACATCAACTCTAAAAAATTACCAATGAATTTAGTGCCAAATAATAACCAAAGATTTGTCTAAATAAAATCATTAAAACATACCAGTACCCTTACTTTACGCTTCTTACCATTTTAGAATAAGATTTTTTATCAAAATTTGTGTTAATTTACTGATTCAATTTGATGGAGTTATTGTTAATTCGTTTAATTATATATACTCTGAGTTTATCCGACAAGATATTTTGACCCCCCATGGGTATTGGTCGTAAGGTACTGGTCGTAAGGTTGGATTTAGTGAGGGTTTGGTTAAGATGTGAATATATGATTTTTAAGGAATATATTCGGTTGGATGTTTAAAGGGGTAGAAATATTTGGCGAGGGATCGGTTAAGGTGGAAATGATTTGAATATCTCTATTTAATTCGATAATTTTCTTATTGGTAAAATATCAATGTTTCAAGGGAAATATTCAGTATTTAGCTATGAGTCAATAATAGTTCCTGTGAAATTATATCGTTTTAGGTTTATTAGGTTGTAATGAATGTAATTGCACAGTAATTTAGATTTATGTTTTACTTTAGAACCAGTTTTTATTAATTATCCACGGTTTTATTAAGTCGTTTAGGGTTAATGATCAATTAGGTGTTTATTTACTTGGTTTTGACAATGAAATATCTGAAATCTTTAGAATTAATTGGGAATGATATCAAAGGTTATTGCTTTAAATTATTTACCTTTATTTAACATGTTATAGACGGATATTCATTGTGGGGATATCGGTGACAAAACTTGAGAAATATTGACTTAAAAGAGTTGGACATCGACAACAACTAAAGAAAATTGAACTTTATTGAAGGAAATTTATAATTTTAATTAGAAATTAAATCGGTTGAATATCAGTTAAGGGTAAAATATGGTCATTTGAAGGAATATTGTTATCGGGTGGATAAACCTTTCAATGATATTTTGCTAAATTACCTTTTGCTAAATATTATTTAAATGACAAAGTTAACCAATAAATTAGTCGATCGAAATAAGAATTCGGTAAAAGTTACATTTAAAAATATTCCAATTATTCACGAATTTCTGATAAAGATATATATGAGCATCTATTTCTCACTAAATTACCTAGGAATTTCTAACTAATATACATATGCCTTAATTAATATACCCTTGCGACATGTTGAATGTGAGCAGTACCCTTGCGACTAATACCTCTAGGGGGACAGAATATCTTGTCGGATAAACTCGGAGTATAAGAACTTGCAATATGCTACCCAAATTGTCTTTATTGATACATCAAAATACTGTTATTTAAAAAATTAACTAAAAAATACTCAAAAATACTATATTATCTAAGAATTCATTTACTGAATGATATCTTAAAATTTAAGGCTTAAATGATCTTGCTTTTAATATACCTATGAATTGATTTCTAAAATAATCATGTTTTTCTATCAAACATGCATAAATTGAATATAAATTTGCTGAATATGAAATAATCATGTTTCTTGCTAAAGAATTTACTAAATAATATCTCCAAATGATATTTCGCAGAGAGGTATATAAAATCTCTATGAATTTGTTAATTGTTTTCCTCAATATAAATTGTTAATTAGTTCCTAAAATAGTCACAAAGAATTGTTCTAAGAATTTTATTCAAAAAGACCCCCAATTAATCATATATTAATAATTTTAAATATTATACTAAATATGTTTCTAGTTAAATGATTGAAATATTTGGTATTACTATCAACTATATGAAAATTGTTATGAATCCAAGAATATTTAATTAAATGGTACAGCCAAAAACCGGGGATTTCTAACTAAATTGGTAAATTTAACATATCATCACCATTTGGTAGTTGCGCCCAATATATTTAATTACCAAGATTATTTCATATTATTCAATGTTTGAAAATTTTCTATATTATAGTACCGTCATTATGTATGGTAATAATTCATTTGACTTTGATATTGTATTGATTTGTATTGAGAACTTACATGTATATAGTATGATATTCATTAATCAGTGTTGAACAGGCTTGACAATTGTGAACATTCTTCTCGTGACACTTAGAACAAACAATTACGTGACCACACGGTAAATACAAAACCGAAACTTGATTTTCTTTACAAATTGAAATACCTTTTCTTAACATCGTTCAGTTTTTTCCGTTAGCATATTTTCAATCAGTGTAAAATTTTTATGAAATAATTTTCCAAGTCAAAATTAAATACAAATTTATATTAAATTAATTTCAAAGACAGATTTCAATTAACCACTACTAATAAAAATAATAGTAAATGAAAAGGATAAATTTTAAAACTAACTAATAAATTTAGAACGAGAATGAGAATTGTTAGTAATAATTAAATTAAAGTAAATTATGGACATAAATTTTTAATTAAAGTAATAATTTTTAATCTATTACTAAAAAGTTTGAATGATAGTCAGGTTTTGAGAAATGAAAATTTTAATGAAATAGTTTTTAAAGAAAATTTAGATGCAAATTTTACAAATAATAATAAT